>NW_021025713.1:56197-87757 GCF_004153795.1 Camellia sinensis | reverse complement strand
GTTCCTCCATACACGTGTATGGAGGATAGGTATGTGTGCTCCAGCTGGCACAACTGGCATGAAAAATGCTTGAAAAAGGCAAAAAAGAAGCCCTCGCCAGAAAATATGGCTGATTGACCAAACAAATGGCCGACCTACCAAAAACAATGCCGACCGACCTCACCAATGGTTGGTAGCAACAAAATAGGGCCGGTGGCCTCAAGCCAAGGTCGGTGAGGTGTGGGGATGACCAACAAGCCATTCTCTGCCCTTAGAAGCAAAAACAAATAAGTTCTTGGTCCACGACCAAGCACAAAACAGGCAAGTTAAGAGATCCTGAGGCAAATATGCAAAATGGCTCAAGTATGCAATATGGGGCTAAGTCAGCAAAGCATGCCAAATGTGATGCAACCTAAACATGCAAATGTAAAATGTGCTAAGCATGCAAGATACGATGCAATACTACCTAACATGCAAGCTAAGCTAATGTAACAAGAACATGCAAACATGATATAATGCAAGCATGCAAATGATGTAACAAGATGCAACATGCCAAACATGCAACTATGTACAAGGATGGGCTTAAACCGAAATGGGAGGCCTCAACCATGCCCCAAAACAGTAGCCAATAATGATGTAACAAAAGCACGAATCACACATGCAAGCATGCTTGCACCAAGGCCCATCACATAAGGCATAAAAGAGGCAATTCCAAGCATACTTAAAAGAGACAAACATGGGAATTTTACAAACATGCTGAGCTCTGAAATCATGCTAAAAGGAGTGCCAAATCCAAACACACAAGTGAAACATAGCATGCAAAGTGGCCCAAAGCTTGAGACTAACCAAAGGGTTCAAACCATAGCCATACCAACCAAGCCTTAAAGAGCCAAAATGACTTAGATCAGTCCTAGGGCAGACCAAAACAAGACTAGAACATGTGTGAAACATGGCCAAAACATGCTAAGAAATAGGCACCAAAACAAAGGCATTCAAGACTACAAAGAGAGCACTCCATTACAACTATCACAACCAAGCATGGCATAGACTTTTCAACAAAAAATAGAGTTATAATATACCAAAAGGAGCCCTGGAACCCACTGATATGGCCGCTTGAAGACTTAAACAAAGAGGCATGCACAATGACTCATTTTAAAG
Source organism: Camellia sinensis (assembly GCF_004153795.1). Classification (NCBI taxonomy): domain Eukaryota; kingdom Viridiplantae; phylum Streptophyta; class Magnoliopsida; order Ericales; family Theaceae; genus Camellia; species Camellia sinensis. Next base: position 86,620 of record NW_021025713.1, on the reverse strand, counting down.
CACAAAAGAGCAACTCTTCAAAGCATTGAATGGATGACAAATGCAAGTATACAAGCATGAAACATGGACTAAAATAGCATGATAAGTGATCCCAAATCACTGAAATAGCCCAAATGAAGCATGTTCATGACTCACACACCCAAACCTAGCAAGCTAAAATGCAAAGTGGCTACATAAAGCATGACAAGCATGACCCAAAAGACCAAAAACAGAGCTTAAGCATGTCACAACATAGCTAAAAGTTTCATGAAGTCAAGCTAAAACATGCAAGCATGGTGGTCTAAATGCATGATGCATGCTTAGGCAAATGAGGGAATTGTAAGGCAAGTGTATGATGCATGCAATGGGCCACCAATCTGACCAAAAACAGAGATATAATATGACCAAATAACACCGAAAAAAACTCTGGAATGGAGCCAAATAAAGCTAAGCCAACATGCTACCTTTATGAGCCCTAAATGCAAGCAAATGAGACACAAAGGGAGAGGGGTGTCCCTTCCCTATACATGACCACAAAACCACTTCTCTACCACTGAAAATCCTCTAGATTTCAGTGGTGAGAAGGCCAAAACAAAAGGGTTACAAAGCCCAAAAAAAGAGGACACAAAAAAGAAGCCAAACAAGGCCTAAGAGGGAGTGGATGACCCCCAACACAAAAGTAACCTTAATGAAACATCTTAAGCATGAAAATACAGAACTTTTATCAGTTATACACTAAGCTCGAAACAATATGCAAAATGGTCTAAAGCCTTAAGCAAAAATGGAGAATAAAAGGGTAAGTTCTCACCCTTGAAGAACACTTCAAGAACAGCAACTTCAGCACCTCCTTTTGATCAAAAATAACTTAAAAACTCTGAAACCAGCCTCTCAATACCTCAATAACCGAAGTATAGTGTAACACTAGGTGTTTTAGTGTAAAACTAAGAACAAAATACCCTTTTGAGCACTATTACACACACAATCTAGAGAGAGGAGGAGATATAGAGAGAGAGTGATATATATGTTGTATATCGGAGTTGTTCAACCTCTGGAAAGGCAGGGGAGGCCCTCCCTTTATAGAAAAATCAATTTACAAAGCTTCCAAAGGAAGCTAACCAAGGATGAAATCCCTCCATACACATGTAGGGAGGGCAGAGTTTGTGCTCACCAGCTGGCAGAGTTAGCATGCACAATGCCTGAAAAAGGCAAAGGAAAGGTGCCGGCCAGAAAAGGAGTCGATCGACCAAAATAGAGGCCAGTCGGCCACAAAAGGGGGCCGATCGGCCAAACATTTGGCCGATAAGGGCAAAACATGGCCGGTGGCATCATGCCACAGCCGGTGGGTTTCAGTGATGGCTAACAAGCCACTTCCCACACTCAGAAGTACAAAACACAAGTGTTTGGTCCACAACCAAGCACATAACAGGCAAGTTAAAAGATCCTGAGGCAAGGCGTGCGGTCGAGACCTCCAGGAACTCAAAACGAACACAAGAATGGATGATCACCGAGTGTTTAAACGGTGACGTCCAAGTCTTGAGGACGGTCAAAAATGGGGTGTCTACAGTTGCCCCTCTTTGACAGAACTCGAAAGTTATAACAATGACGGGAGTGAATGTCAAAGCCCAGAGACAACCCATTTTTGACAAGGCCGAAGACTTAGATAAAGTATACAAGCTACAGACGAAGATATGTGCCCGAAGGCAGGGGCAACATGCAAGAACAATGCACAAAGCCGAGCATAACTTATGATCATGCAAAGAAAGTTGTAACGAAGCATAACATGCAACAGTTTTAAGCAAGCTAAAAACCAAACTACCTTACAATGCAGAAAGGATGTAAGAGAATTATGTAATTCTCGCTACGTTTGACGCGGAGAATACAATACCTGTGCGGTTCGTCTGGTCGTGCCAGCTTCAAATGAACCGTACATACAACATTGTGCCTGAAAGAGAAAGAAAACTTAACAGGTACAACATTGTTAGAAGTATGCATAACAATGCAATTGAAAGGTGCGTGACAACGCAAGTGAAGTTGTGCATAACAATGCAATGCACTAACAAGTGTGGGTAAAGTGCGCAAGATAGCGCGATGCGCAAAATAACGCGAAATGAAATGCATGTAAAATGCAATATGAAATGTAATGCACTGACAAGTGCATATATGCAGTGCGCAAGATAGCGCGATACACAAAATAGCGCGATTGAAATGCACATGATAATGCGATGCGCAAAATAGCGCGATTGAAATGCATGCAAAATGCAATGGGATGTAATGCACTAACAAGTGCATGTATGCAGTGCGCAAGATAGCGCGATGTACAAAATAGCACGATTGAAATGCACAAGATAGTGCGATGCGCAAGATAGCGTGATAGAATGCATGCGAAATGCAAAGGGGATGCACAAAACAGTGCGATGCACAAAATAGCGCGATTGAATGCATGCAAAATGCAAGGGGATGCACAAAACAGTGCAATGAGCAAAATAGTGCGATTGAAATGCAGGCAAAATGCAATGTGAAATGTAATGCACTAACAAGTGCAGGTATGCAGTGCGCAAGATAGCGCGATGCGCAAAATAGCGCGAATGAAATGTATGCAAAATGCAACGAGATGCACAAAACAGTGCGATGAGGTGATAATGTAGTAGATACAAAAGGGTGTATAAACACATGTAAGTAAAACACACGTGAAAACGTATGCGATGTGTATAGGAACTTGAACACATATAAGTAAAGCATAATGCGCCAACGCATGCAATGTGTATAAGAACTTGAACACATATAAGTAAAGCACGACACGACAACGCATGCAATGTGTATAGGAACTTAAACACATATAATTAAATCATGACGCGACGACGCATGCAATGTGTATAGGAACTTGGACACATATAAGTAAGGCATAACGCGACAACGCATGCAATGTGTATAGGAGCTTGAATGGAAGGGTGCAAGACAATGCAACCTAAGAATGCGAAACAACGCGGGTGGGAGGGTGCAAGACAATGCAACCTAAGAATGAAATAATGTGGGTGGAAAGATGCAAGACAATACAACCTAAGAATGCGAAACAACGCGGGTGAAAGGGTGCAAGACAATGCAACCTAAGAATGCGAAACAACGCGGGTGGAAGGGTGCAAAACAATGCAACCTAAGAATGAAATGATGTGGGTGGAAGGATGCAAGACAATGCAACCTATATTCTGTATGCAATGAATGCATGTGATGTATGCTATGTACAATGCAATAGGCATACTAGATGATGCAGTAGAGAGATGCATGATAATGCAAATGAAACATGCATAACAATGCAACATAAGAGAAATGTATGGCAATGCAAATGAGACGTGCATAACAATGCAAGATAGAGAAATGCATGACAATGCAAGTGTGGCGTGCGTGACAACGCATAACATACGTGCATAATAACGTGAGTAGGAGTGCATGACAATGCATGTGAGGTACGCATGACAATGCTACCTAAAGAAGATGCATAACAATGCAAGCATGGCGTCTGCGACAACGCATAAAAAGTGTGCATAATAATGTGAATGAAATGACGTATAATCCACGCGCATTCACGACAAAACGTTGTAATGTAACGCATGTGGAGCAACTTCCGAATCTCACAAGAGACAAAAGGATACCAAAAGGATACACTGCATACGTATCAAGTACCACGCACAGAAGGCATGGCTCGAGGTCAACACGAAGGCCGGTCAAGCTTTAAAAATGCACTCTCTTGCACTGTGTTGAGCAAAGAAGGTCCCAAACCACATCAATGACCCAAACAAGGGTGTAGGAGGTTCACCGGCCATCGGGGAAGACCACCGGCCATCCATCGGCCACAAAACAAGGCCATCGGCCATCTATTTGGCCGACCGGCCAAAAATGCCTGTATCAGGACAGTTTTGTCCTTTGGCCACGGGTCTTTAAATATAGGGCTTCTAGCCCTTATTTCTTCACTTTCCCAAACTCGAAAACTTCCCCCCTTCTCTCTAGGTGATTTTCCTCCTCTCGATCCCCGTCTTTCCTTAGTTTTCGGGCCCATTTCGTTGTTTGATTCGCGAAATCCTTCCGATTTTGCACATTTTGAACCGAACAAAACTTGATTTCGGTGTAGTTTTCTTGATTTTCATCACCTAAGGTTTGTTTCTCGGAAGTTTTGCTCGGTTTTCATGCCCTTTTCCGCACTTTGACATTTTCTCCCATTTTCCACCCTCCCGGGGTTGACCTTAGGATTGACTTTTCACATTCATGCTCGGTTTTCACTTTTTTGGCGATTTTCACACTATTCTTGAGATGACAGACAATCTCCCACAGGGCGGGGCTCCCCCGGAGATGGATGTGGATCCCAAGGTCGAGCTCCTGCCTCTCCACATCCGGCCATTCAACCTGGCGACCTACCGGCCGTCGATACATGTGCTTCCTCCTGACGGCCTTCGTCACTTCAGGAGCTATGAGCGACACGTGCCACTAGAGCTTCTGTTGCGCGAGCCAGAGTCACATCTGTCCTTCGGTGCCTCTGAGGTACACTCTTCTTCGTTTCATTTCTCGCAAAGTAGAATACATAACAACTGGGATAGTTGATTCTGTTCTTTAACTGTTTGGCCTGGATACACCGATACATCGCATGCTGTAGTTCACTGCGAGCACACCCGTACCTGATATCTGTTTGAATCTGAACACTGAATCACTCAAACACACTAATACATCACATGCTGTAGTTCACTACAAGCACACCCGCACCTGATATCTATTTGAATCTGAACACGTGCACACACGCTGTATTTTCCACTAAACCACTCAAACACACTGATACATCACATGCTGTAGTTCACTACGAGCACATCCGCACCCGATATCTGTTTGAATCTGAACACGTGCACACACGCTGTATTTTCATCAATTCTGAGTGCTTTCAACGCTGTATTTGTAACACTGCTTCGCAAATGTTTGTTTTGACCACAGGGGGATTCCCATGCCTTCCGGGGGTATGAGAATGTTGTCGCCAGAGCTTGGTACATGGAGCTGCCTGATGCGGTTCGTCGCATTGTCGATCGGGCCAGATTTGGGACTTTTTGCATAGGACTCTCGCGCCTCACTGTGAGCAGGCCCCTTCTTACTGCTCTAGTGGAGAGGTGGTGGGACACCACCAACTCTCTCTACCTTTCTGCCACCAGGGAGATGACGATGACTCCCTTCGACTTCTCCATGCTCACAGGCATCGGAGTGGGGGGTGATCCGATCCCCTTTGATACAGACATGGACGAGTGAGACGCCGCTCAGATGTACCTGCTCGGCACTCAGCCACCTCTCGCTCGAGCAGGGTTCATGCGATACTCATGGTTCGAGGATCATTTTCGGATCCAGGCGCCCACTACCCAGGAGGAGGAGGAGCAGTACGCTCATGGTTTTATCATGTTTCTGCTAGGGACGACAGTTTTCGCCGAACGGGCAAACACCGTGGCCCTCTACTTGCTGAGCGCACTGATGGATGTGACACAGATCCACCGCTATGACTGGGGTGGTGCCGGCTTGGCCACTCTCTACGGGTACATGAGCTCATCTTCCCGCCTCAGTGGGCAGTTACTCAGAGGCTACTGGCGAGCCTGGGAGGTACACGTTCCCTTTCCTGTCTTTTCAGTTCTGTTTTACATTATCTGCACTCTATACATACTGCGCACACGCAATCTGTTCTACATTGACTGTACATTGCACACACTGCACAACACACCGCACACATTGCACAATACACTGCACACTATTTTCTGATTTCTGCTTTTATCTGTACACTGCTTTATCTGATAAGTCTACGAGTGTTTGCTCTGTTTCGTTCTGTACTTGTGGGTGTATGCCTACTTTCAGAGGCTTGCCCTAGTACCGGACGAGGAGATGCCCCCATAGTCCCATTTTCTTACCGCTTCGGCGTGAGGTGCGAGTGGAGGCTGCGGGAGGCCTTTATGTTCTTTCGCCGCTACTTTGACACTATCACCGTAGCCAAGGTATGTCAAACATTTCAGTTTATTGGCTTTTCTTTGCAATGTACCCTAAACATCAGATAACAAACTGTATTTACTGCTATTTGCAAATCACTTGGCAGCCATGGGGCTCGTTGCCCATTGCAGTTCGGGAGCGGTATGTCGGCACTCTGGAGACTGCCAGATTCAAAGTCTTATTAGAGGGTCCGGTTTGCCGTGCCTGGTATTTTGGGGAGCGCTTCTTGCGGCAGACCTTGGGCGTGCCAGAGCAGCCGGTTCCAGTACCTCCTCCTACCCATGCGAGGGACACTAAGAGGTATACCTTAGCGGAGATGATGAGTTACACCATCGGCTGGAGCCATGAGCGCTATGTAGACGAGGGCGGCTACGCGGAGTTCGTCCAGACCTATATCATGCGGCCTCTGGCCAGTACCGGCCGAGTTGAGAGAGAGAGACCAGCGGCGCCAGCTGCGAGAGCGGGAGCATCGCGGGCACCTCGGGCCCCAGGTAGGAGTGGGCCCCGGAGAAGGCAGGGAGCTGGGTGGCCCGAGCTGCCTACTATGATGACTTGTCAAGGGCAAGGTGGGGAGACTTACTAGATCCTCATCGCTCCCCCTCCGCCTGATCACGAGCTAGTCGGATTCTACGGCTTGCCTCTGGTATATACTACTACATTTTGCATCTTATACAGTCATTTCGTTTTATTTCTCTTGATGTTCCGCAGAATACTGATGTTTCTAACACTCTTGCAGACTTCTGCCGAGTACACTCGCTAGTCTTTGGAGTTGACTCCTCCGTGATAGGGATGCTACAGCGGAGCCTCAACCTGCTGGCTATCTACAGTATCCCGGTAAGCTCTTTCAACCACAGCGTCGCACTGTGCATAATCTGTTTCACACATAATCTAATGCATGGCACTGTCAACATGGCACTTGATACACGGCCCTCACTGCGTTGATACATTGTAACTGCATACTGCTCACAGCATTTGTACACTGCACTCAGTTACTGTACTCTATACCAATATACTGCTCACAGCACTCATACACTGTATTCTGTTCTGATATATTGTTCACAGTATCCATACACTATACTCACACACTGTATTCTGTTCTGATATACTGCTCATGACATTCATACACTGTATTCTATTTTATCTGCAATTGATGCATTTTCCATTTGTCCTTTTCAGGCCCCGTTCCAGATGTCGACTGTAGGGGGTGCTCCAACAAGACCGTCTGCATCTGCCCGAGGAGGAGGGAGAGCAGGGCGAGGGACCGCAGTACACCCCCGCACCAAGGCGGGGTGCACTCATGTTGGGAGCAGCACACGGGCACCAGTTCTGGATGATGATGAGTCCGAGACAGAGGCAGAGGCAGAGTCATCGGAGGATGAGACTGGAGATGATTCGGGCTCGAGCTCAGATAGTGGAATCGGCGACGATGCTCCTGGACCTTCGTCTAGGAAGAGGACGAGGACAGACTCTCATGCCTGAGACCATTTGACATTGATCTAGACTTTTTGCTGCTTTTCTTCCTTTTCCTTGTCTTGTTCAGACTTTTTTGTTGCTTTTCCTTTCTTTTTTGCTTTTCTTTTTGCTAGTAGCTTGAGCACATTGTACTGCCGCAAGCAGGTTTTGTTTTCTTCAAAACTATGTGCTTGAAAAGATGATGGAATGAAAAAAACTTTTTCCTAAAAAAGTGTTGCATCGCATATTTCATACATCGCATCGCATCATATTATATAGCAATGTAATTGAATTGGAAATTGAGTAAGCATGTATCATCAGGACAGGTAGACCAACGTAGCAACTTAACTCAATAAGCAACCATAAAACCTTAACAAGTTTACAATTCGATAAGCAAAGAGCAACAACTCGATAAATAAAATTGCAACAACTTGGTAATCAAGTGAGCAACAACTCGATAGACGAATGAGCAACAATTCGATGAGTAATAACTCGATAAGCAAATGAGCAACAACTCGAGAAACAAATGAGCAACAACTCGATAAACAAAATTGAAGTAACACAGGTGTGACTTTGCAAAATCAGCACCGGAAGGCACTGGCAGTGGAACTAATCACAAGTTCCCAACATGTTCAACACATAGAGTGTTCGTTTTGAACACACCGCTCGCAACACAGTACTCTGTTCATTTTCATCATACGGCCCATGCAGGACACTGCTGATTCTGAATACACAACCCATTCTGAATATTACTCATTCTAAACTCACAGCCCATAACACAACATTCGGTTTATTCGGCATGTAGCTAATTCTGAACAAACACTTCGATCCGAACAGACGTGATGCAAAGATGGGATTGGTAGAAGTTGAAACATACTCAGATGCTCCAAATGTGGAAGAACAAATGTGGAGAATGGCACAGCACTCTGAGTACAAAGCGATTCATTTTGAATATCGAGAAATGAATTCTCAATCGGGTGTTGAGCCTACTACTGAACACAGTGAAAAAGGACTCAACAACATAAAACAAAAGGTATACAACCTAAAAACACAGACACTTGAAATGACTCAAGACAAGAATCGAAACAAACAAAAGACACGACATTCGGACGTGTTACAAAAGCGAGAGGCCAGTTTCTCCGGGTATTGTTTCCCACCTTTTCTTATTTGTGATTCTCACATCACTCGGCCCTCAGGCTCTTTTTTCTCTAAAAAAGCCCTTTTCCTCACTTTTTCTCTCAGCGCACATCTCTCTATTCTTCAATCTCTCATTTTTTTTATCCCTCCCTGGGTGGTTTGATGGATAAACAAAAAGTTATGGGTTCATGCCCAACACGATTAGCTCACAACTATCTCCTCCTGTGTTATTTAGTAAAGGCCCCGAAAGAGGGAATGGAGTAACTTGATCCACTCGAGTTCGTGCTTCACACTTGGCTTAATACCTCGTTGCTTGGAGGGTATGAGAGCTTTCAGCCCTTTGTTATTAACCTCAGCTGTGCCCTTTTCTGGCATATAGAGTGCCCTTCTTGGCAAGTATGTTGACTATGGGGAAAAGACAGAACACCTGACTCAACTGTGCCCCTAGTTCATCATTTTGACCACCTTTTTGTTTTGGTTTTCTACTAAAACAATTTTGACCAATATGAGAGTTAGATCAACAAACTTGTTTCAACTTTTCTGATTCAAAATCATGCGAGTTAGGTTATGAGCACTGAAAATTTTCCTGTTTTAGGTCCAAAGAAAGGTCCAATTTTTTGGAAAAATGGAATAATTTTCGAGAAAATTAGTCAACCTCAGTAAAAATTCTCAAAAACTATTTTTGCAAACGGCCACTGCTCTACGAGCACGGAACCTATTCTTGAGATGTACAACCTCGAATCGAAAGCAATGGAAAATTGCCCCTTGTCTGAACGGCATCACAGCACACTGAATGATAACGGAAAGTTGCCCTTTTTTTAAATGGTGTTACGGCACATTGGCAACGGAAAGTTGCCCCTTGTTTGGACGGGCACTGCAGTGCATTGTAATCAATCCTCATAGCGATGGTCACAACCGAACTCTCGGATACAGAGAAGACAACGATGATCAGAACCATTACATGGACATAGTCATTTTTAGAAGTGTTTGTGGCTGGACTTCGGGATGAAGTTGCCTACGTATCCCAAACATGAGAATCAAGCCTTACGTAGTTCCGGGTTAAGGTACACTCGGGTATTAACCTCTCCTTTTGCGCTCTAACTTTTACCAAGGCCGCCCTTCTAGGTTTTCAACCTTGCAAGCGTTGTTCTTTTCTTCTTTTTTCATCTTTTCTTTTCATTTTCTTCATTTTTTTTTTTTTTTTTTTTTTTGCATTTTTCTCTTTTTTTTTATTTGCTCTAACTTTTGCCTGGGTCGCCCTTCCGGGTTTTCGGCCCAGCGAGCCTCTCAAGGGTAAAAGTGTAGCTTTTTTCATGTCAAATGGTTTTTGAGATCTCGAAGTCATCTGAATCCATTTTCTCCCGTTCTGGGATTTGGCATTCTTGCCACTCTTTGTTGATTTGCAGAATGATCCATCTTCGGCCCTTCGAGCACATTTGGCATCTTTTGCCCCTAGTTCGAGGGGCGCTTTTGATCCAGCTTCGCAAGCTTCTTTTGACGACATCTGATCTTTTTTATCTGACTTTGGTGCCTCCTATTCGAGGGCTGTTTCGAATCTGGCCACACAGGCCTCACATCGTGGTTGACCGTTGAACATTCTGAACCCAAGTTCAAGGTTTTGAGAGCAAAAGGGTTGAATCTCGAGGCTGAAAGCGATCCTAGGCTACACAATCTCAAGAGCAATTCCACACAGGTCTTCGCGAGACCGCGCAAAACATTTTTTGAAAACTTTTAAGAAAGCGACGAATCGCTCTCGCTGAAGACAAGGTAGAATCGATCTGGATCAAGTTAGGATCCTTCTCAGTACTCACATTAACAAACATGATTTCAATCATTAAGGGCTTAGCATGCCTCTCTTTCTCTCAATTGATCAAATTTTGCAAAACCCGAGGAATTCCTTCCTCTTCGTTTTCATCACAATGTTCAAAAAGTTTTAAAAAAGCTTAGGTCAATACAATGACTTAAAGGCACAAAAGAGCAGGTGAAATGCACTGCCGTTTCATTCAAACTTCTGGCACAATTGGTGCAAGGCAGAAGCAAAACACAAGAGTGTGAAAATCACTACTGTTTCATTTAGATCTGTTGGTATAACTGGCTCCAAGGAAGAAACAGACTCAAAAGAAAGGATGAACACAAAACAAAATAGTGATATCCGAAGCAACAACCCCAGAATCACCCAACTTCTATACAACAGGACTGACTCGATACAACAAGACAGACCCTTAATCAAAAAGATTGACTCAAAACAAAGAGGCAGACTCAAAACAAAACCATAGAACTAACTCAACACCCGAGTCAGAAACTACAAAAGTTAGCATTCGCAGATGCTCAAAACAGTGCGTGCCAAACGCCACATCTGAAGTAAACTGAGCACCGCCCGCAGGTGGGCCAACCCCTGATCACATACTTGCCTTATCTTCGAAGTCCAGAAACTCAGTGGTGACAGACTTTGCTAAGCTGGGTGGGAGGATGACCTCATTATCGATCAAGTCTTGCACTTCGTGGCGAAGACGAAAGCAATTGTCGGTGGTGTGACCAGCCTGTTGATAGTACGCACAGTACTGGGTGGCATCATGTGAGAGAGGGAGATTACTCCGGAGAGGCCGAGGCTCAAGAGGTTTGAGATGACCTTTTTCCATGAGGATTTGAAGAGCCTTGGACAAAGGCATGTAAAGGGCATGAAAAACCCTGCGCCCTCGGGGCAGGTACTTCGAAGTCTATGGACTTTTGCTGGACGCACTAGCAAAAGGATCGACAGGTGCTGCCTTGGCTCTCTGATCTTTTCCAGGTGCAGGATTAGGGTTGAGAGGAATGGTTCTGGTACGATGGTCCCTATCTCGATTTTCCCTTTGGCTTGAACTGCTCTCAGTTTGAGTGCGGAAGACGTCATCCACAATCTTAGCCAAAACCGCAAGTACTTGTTGCTTATTCAACCCCCCGGCTTTCAGAGCCTCAATGGCTTGCTAGAGTTGTGCATAGGGATCTGCGTCTGCCTTCGTTTTGTCCTTTTCACTAGCCTCAGCTTGGTGGACAGTTTGGGTTTCCTGATCAGAGTGAGGCCTTGTTGTTGTTGACATATCATTGTCGAAGCTCAATTACAATTCGCCCCAATAGCGGGGGCTCCTGCGGCATGAAATTCCTGGCCTACGATGCAGTTGGTGGCGGAGCCGACATCCCATAGGTTAGGTCAGCCACAGATCTCTGGAGGTCGCCGATCATTCCCATTAACTCAAATGTGATGGGTTCACGAGCTTGAAACAACTGGGGTTCCTAGATCGGGCGCGCAGCAGGCGATCTGGGTGGGTGTGAGATCTCAACATCGGTCTCACCTTGTAAGATGATCCCTTGGTTTAGTGTGGCTGCCATAACCACAACTTCCTTTGAATTCTGCGACATCATGAATCCGTTGAACTAAACGGAGGTGATGTGACTGGTGACTTGATTGATCAGATATCTGCCTTGCTTCGGCGAAAGAGAACACTGGCTATTCTGAACTCAGATCTCTGAAACCCCCCTCCTCCTGAAAGAGAAAACAGGCAGTAGCTCAGCCCAATTTTACCCAAACAATCGTAAGCACAACTGAACAACTGTATTTGATCACTGATCACTGTTCCCCAAAACTACTGCCCCAAAACTGAATTTGATACCTGCAGATACTACTGATTCTCAAAACATTGACACTGATGCCCGCAGGCCTGATGCCCAGTCGTGCAAACGGATATGTGCGTTCCCTGTAGAGGTCAACTCTAAAGCACATATAACAAGCAAATGAAAGCCAAAGCACCCCTATGTTGGGGTAGGGTTTCCCTGTCCTAGTTTCGTCAAGAACTAGGGTTTCACTACGTACACAGCGGTTTTAAACAACCTATAATTAGGTGAGCAACCTGTCCTAGCTTGGAATGGTCACTATGGATTCCGAATATGCACTAGGTCGAATGGTCAAAAGCGGTGCCCCAGTAAAAACCGAGGTTTGTGTTCCCATCGTGGCAGAACCTGTAACCGGTCAGCCTTATGGCACGTTTTTCAAAGCAAGCCTCCAGCAAACCATTCAGGAATAACAGATGGCAAACACAGTGTCCTAGGCGCACCAATGCACATGCAATGCAAAGAAACACATGAGTGTAGTCAAAACAAGATATCATGAGTTCGAGTCAAGTTCTCTAACTCCCCAGCGGAGTCGCTAGAAACTGTAGACGTCCCCGAACGTCCCGGGAAGGAATCTCGTTTTGTTCATTGGGCTCACTACAGTTCGGACTCAAAGTCACGATCCTGTATCTAATCTCACAGAGTGCAATGCAAGACCGATGAATCATCAAAAAGTCCAAACCCGACAAGTCATTTTGAAAATAGATTTTTTTGAAAGAAGTGCCAAACATAGACTGCTTTGCCAGATACAGAGTCGCCACCTAAATATTTATTTTGGGGGAATTTAGGAAACCCTGACTCGTACCTAAGGCCACGTGTCCGTCATCACCAAAGTTGCCTCGGCTCGGGAACTTGGGTACGATTGGGGAAGGTCAGCTATGAGCACCCCGCTCGCCCGATCAAAGATCGGCCACTATTAAACATGATATCTTGTTTTTAAAACGCATGCGTTCTTATTCCGATTATTAGCTAGAATTTACTATGTGATGCACACACCACACAAGTATAGACTAGATCTCCTAATTTGAAACAAAGCATCGCATATCCGTTTGTTTGAAAAATGGTTTGAATTTTGCTACTCGCAAGTAGGCTAAAACACGGATTTTAATGAATTGTCCCAATTCAAGCAATCCAGCCTTCACCCACCGGCATTCAGACAGTTATATCACATAAGCAATTAGCCTCATAGCAAGCATGCTGTCATGTTAACATTCACATACATGCAAGATGCTAAAGCACAAACACTCATAGTGTACTCCGAGCTAAAACAAGAAACTAGTTAGTAATCATGTGTGATCCTAGTTCATGTTAGCAATGGCTAATGCAACGCATGCAAAATGCAACTAAGATAGGCTCGGCTACCCTAAGAATGGCATGTGAAAATGCGACAACTCGATACACGTATTCAAGTTGAAATTGAAATACCATGCAATTAGTATGATGCGCCAAGCCCGGTGCGTGCAATACGAATGAATGTATGCAAACATGCTATCATAAGTATGCTAATTGAAATGTGCCCTAAGACTAACCATTGAAAGCAGGTAAGTAAAAGGGAGAAAGACACAGGGTTAGAAGACATGCATCACACACACGCACGCTTATTACAAAATTCGCCCTCTCTCGGAGGGGCCAAAAGAATAATACAAACCAAATAAATAATTAACTACTCTAGCTAATTAAATATTACAAAACCTTAATTAATTAAGCTATTAAAGCAGTAAAGTTGCCTCGGGAAGAGGGTCAAATGCATGCACGCTCGGCTTCGCTTGGAAACCCGTCGCCATGCCACTGTTGCCTCTGTTAGCACTGTTCTGCACCTCTGCGAGCTGTGAAAATACTTGTGATGCTTTTCGAACACTCCCATAGCACCGTGGGATGTCACTGGCCATAATGAAAGTCCACCGGCCACTAGAATACAGTTATCGACCAAAAGTAGAACCACCGGCTAGACTTTGGTAGCCGACCAACACTGAAAGTGGCCGACCGGCCATTACTTCCTGCAGAACATTGGTTTTGCTGCAGCAGAGGACAGACAGTGCATGGCAAGGTATTTTCAAGGCAATGTGTGCATAGCCACTCTCCCTATCGTGCAACGAAGCATGGCTCTCGGTCCTCAGGCCACCAATCACGTATTTTGATGCATGATGGCCAAAGGTGCCAAGTTTGCAAATCAATGTAAAACGAATGCAACGAAAACAAATGAATGCTACACACTCTATCATGTTGGGATCAAGAGTATCGGCGACCGAGGATTGAGGCGTATTTCGTCACTTTAAGTATGAACACACCTCATACCTCATGTTTGGTTTAACACCCCAAACCAAACACAATGCAATGCATGTATGTAATATGGCTCAACTATGCAAAATGGCTCATGTATGCAATATGAGGCTAAGTTAGCAAAGCATGCCAAATACAATGCAGCCTAAACATGCAAATGTAAAATGTGCTAAGCATGCAAGATACAATGCAATGCGACCTAACATGCAAGCTAAGCTAATGTAACAAGAACATGCAAACATGATATAATGCAAGCATGAAAATGATGTAACAAGATGCAACATGCCAAACATGCAACTATGTACAAGGATGGGCTTAAACTGAAATGGGAGGCCTCAGCCATGCCCCAAAACAGTGGCCAATAATGATATAACAAAAGCACGAATCACACATGCAAGCATGCATGCACCAAGGCCCATCACTTAAGGCATAAAAGAGGTAATTCCAAGCATACTTAAAAGAGACAAACATGGACATTTTACAAACATGCTGAGCTCTGAAATCATGTTAAAATGAGTGCCAAATCCAAAAACACAAGTGAAACATAGCATGCAAAGGAACCCAAAGCTTGAGACTAACCAAAGGGTTCAAACCATAGCCATACCAACCAAGCCTTAAAGAGCCAAAATGACTTAGATCAATCCTAGGGCAGACCAAAATAAGACTAGAACATGTGTGAAACATGGCCAAAACATGCTAAGAAATAGGCACCAAAACAAAGGCATTCAAGACTACAAAGAGAGCACTCCATTACAACTATCACAACCAAGCATGGCATGATATTTTCAACAAAAGCAGAGTTATAATCTACCAAAAGGAGCCCTGGAACCCACTGATATGGTAGCTTGAAGACTTAAACAAAGAGGCATGCACAATGACTCATTTTAAGGCACAAAAGAGCAACTCTTCAAAGCATTGAATGGATGACAAATGCAAGTATACAAGCATGAAACATGGATTGAAATAGCATGATAAGTGATCCCAAATCACTGAAATAGCCCAAATGAAGCATGTTCATGACTCACACACCCAAACTTAGCAAGCTAAAATGCAAAGTGGCTATATAAAGCATGACAAGCATGACCCAAAAGACCAAAAACAGAGCTTAAGCATGTCACAACATAGCTAAAAGCTTCATGACATGAAGCTAAAACATGCAAGCATGGTGGTCTAAATGCATGATGCATGCTTAGGTAAATGAGGGGATTGTAAGGCAAGTGTATGATGCATGCAATGGGCCACCAATCCCACAAAAAACAGAGATATAATATGACCAAATAACACCAAAAAAAACTCTGGAATGGAGCCAAATAAAGTTAAGCCAACATGCTACCTTTATGAGCCCTAAATGCAAGCAAATGAGACACAAAGGGAGAGGGGTGTCCCTCTCCTATACATGATCTCAAAACAACTTCTCTACCACTGAAAATCCTCTAGATTTCAGTGGTGAGAAGGCCAAAACAAAAGGGTTACAAAGCCCAAAAAAAAAGGACACAAAAAGAAGCCAAACAAGGCCTAAGAGGGGGTGGATGACCCCCAACACAAAAGTAACCTTAATGAAACATCTTAAGCATGAAAATAAAAAACTTTTATCAGTTATACACTAAGCTCGAAACAATATGCAAAATGGTCTAAAGCCTTAAGAAAAAATAGGGAATAAAAGGGTAAGTTCTCACCCTTGAAGAACACTTCAAGAACAGCAACTTTAGCACCTCATTTTGATCAAAAATAACTTAAAAACTCTGAAACCAGCCTCTCAATACCTCAATAACCGAAGTATACTGTAACACTAGGTGTTTTAGTATAAAATTAAGAACAAAATACCCTTTTGAGCACTATTACACACACAATCTAGAGAGATGGGGAGATATAGAGAGAGAGTGATATATATGTTGTATATCAAAGTTGTTCAACCTTTGGAAAGGGAGGGGAGGCCCTTCCTTTATAGAAAAATCAATTTACAAAGCTTCTAAAGGAAGCTAACCAAGGATGAAATCCCTCCATGCATGTGTATGGAGGGCAGAGTTTGTGCTCACCAGCTGGCACAGCTGGCATGCATAATGCCTGAAAAAGACAAAGAAAAGGTGCCGGCCAGAAAAGGAGTCGATCGACCAAAACAGAGGCCGGTCGGCCAAACATTTGGCTGATAAGGGCAAAACATGGCTGGTGGCATCATGCCACAGCCGGTGGGTTTCAGTGATGGCTAACAAGCCACTTCCCACACTCAGAAGTACAAAACACAAGTGTTTGGTCCACAACCAAACACAAAACAGGCAAGTTAAGAGATCCTGAGGCAAGGCGCGCGGCCGAGACCTCCGGAAACTCAAAACGAGCACAAGCATAGATGATCACCGAGTGTTCAAATGGTGACATCCAAGTCTTGAGGACGGTCAAAAATGGGTTGTCTACACCAATGTCATTATCTATACAAAATAATTATTTAAGACATTTTAGTGCAAAACTCAATTTTTTCCAATTTCTTCACAAACACCCAAAATTAACCATTTTAATGCCACACAAGCTCATATCTACTCTCATAACCATTTCCAATATGTTCATTTGAAAACCCCTCTTTTGATTTAGACCCGAAACCCTAGGTTTGTTCAAAATCACAACAAGTTCCAATATTTCTTACCCAACAACAAATAGCTATGTTAAAACTCATAGAAGAGTGTAGAAAATCCTTACCTTGAGTTTAGAAGACCAAAGCAACGATGGAGTAACTTCAGTGACGCCGAAATCAAATCTTGTTTTGACCAAAATGGAGCTCTAGAGATGCTCTTCCTTTTTAACAAAGGTACTCGGGTAGAGAACCCAATAGATCTTGGTGAAAAAGTAAAGAGAATGTGAGATCTAGAAAGAGAAGCTCAAGATCTAGAGTTTTGAAATGTTTTAGAAAGAGAAAGAGATGAAAAAGTGACAAGAAATGTAGCTGTCACGAACTGATATACGCACAGTCCGCTAGAGCGTAGAGTTGATGCTCAAGCATCAAACATAATAAGTTGTTCCGCTCGAGTGAAAGAGCAAAAAACTGGGTAACAAAGATTTAAAAACTAAGCAACCAACCAATTCCAAACATGTTCCAACCGACTCTAGCCAAACTCAAGTAAGAATAAAAGGGGAAAGATAAAAACAACATCTGGAAACCATAAAACCCAAGTCCAGAATAACAAATAGGTCAGGTCAAAACCAGAATCGCTATAACATCCCACCTTAAAGAATTTTGTCCCCAAAATTTCAAATCAAGTTTTACAGTTATGTTAAACTAGAAACAATAATGATACATAATCCATTCCGATACCATGATTCATTCTTTGGTCATCCATTCTCATCAACTTGATACACAAGTTCCAGTATTGAAAGTAAAATCTACATTTCCCAAAACATTTACAATGTTTATATTAAATTCATGTTTCCAAAACATACACAATAGCTACAATGTTCCTATTTATCCAAAACATATAAAATGTTTCATATTTTATTAACATAACAAAATTCCATTACATACTCAAACATCAACAAATAAGTCCAGATATTTCTCACAGACTTCCAACTCGCGTTCCCAAGTTGCTTTATCAACCTTGTGATGTTTCCACGATACCTTAACCAAGGGAATTGTCTTGCTTCGCAAGACTTGGTCCTGAGTATCCAAGATTCTCACCGGTCTCTTTTTATACGAGGCATTCTCATCTACCTCTAAGTCAGTCCAATCCAACACGTGCGATGGATCCAACTTGTACTTCCGAAGCATAGAAATATGAAATACATCATGAACCCCGAAAAGCTGTGGCGGCAAGGCCAAATGATAAGCTACCTCTCCAATCCGCTCAAGGATCTCAAAAGGCCCAACGAATCGAGGAGAAAACTTCCCACTCTTCCCAAACCTCATCAAACCTCTCCTAGGTGATATCTTCAGGAATACATGGCCTCCCACCTCAAAAAACAAGGGTTTCCTCCTACGGTCGCCGTAATTTTTCTGGCAACTCTGGGTCGTAACCAACCTCTTACGTATAAGCGCAACCTTCTCCGTTGTTTCCCAAGCTAACTCTGGACCCAACATAGGTGCATCACTAACCTTGGCCCAACACACAGGAGATCTACACGGTCGACCATACAAGGCCTCAAACAGTGCCATGCCAATACTCGACTGGAAACAATTGTTGTATGCAAATTCTACTAAGGGTAAGTGTATCTCCCATGAACCCTTAAAGTCAAGGACACAACCCGAAGCATGTCCTCTAAAATCTGGATGGTGCTCTTTGACTGCCATCAGTCTGAGAATGATATGCGGTGTTAAAAGTCAATCTAGTGCTCAAGGCACTCTGTAAGCCCTGCCACAATCGAGTTGAAAAATGTAAATCTCTATCCGAAACAATCGTCATAGAGATCTCATGCAACCTCACTATGTCCCTAATGTAAAGGTTGGCAAGGTGATCTACCGAGTCACTCACACGCATAGGTATAAAATGCATCGACTTGGTCAACCTGTCAACTACTATCGAAATGCCATCAATACTTTATTGAGTCCTCAGAAGGCCCACGATGAAATCCATCGTGACATACTCCCACTTCCACTCGGCTATAGGCAAGGGTTGTAACAGGCCCGCTGGTCTCTGATGTTCGACCTTCACATGTTGACAAGTAAGGCACCTCGATACAAACACACGGCTACATCCTTCTTCATACCTCTCCATCAAAACTAGCAACTAAGATCGTGGTACATCTTTGTGCGTCCCAGATGCACCGCAAGGCATGAATGGTGAAACTCTCGGAGTACTTCCTCTCGGCAAGACTCCAGCATGAACATACGGTCACGGTATCTCACACTTAGGTCGGGATACACATTCAAGCCTTTCTCTACCTTCCCACTAAAGATATTCTCCCAGAGGGATTCTACCTCAAGATCACTTTTCTATGCTTCTATCACTCAGTTCACAAGTATAGGTTGTGCAACTACAGAAAACAAAGCTACAGACTCAACGGACTCGCCTAGAAGTAAGTTGAACTCTCCAATAGCATTGAACATCTTCCATTCCCGGATGGCAACACTAGCCACACTACTCATGGATTTCCTACTCAAGGCATCGGCCACCACATTGGCCTTTCCCAGATGATAATACAACCCGAAGTCATAGTCTTCTATGAACTTCATCCACCTCCTCTGCTTCAGATTCAAGTCTTTCTGTGTAAACAGATTCTGTAGACTCTTGTGATCCAAAAACACGTCAAACTTCTCACCATACAGATAATATCTCCAAATCTTTAGAGCAAAAATCACTGCCGCTAACTCTAGGTCATGAGTAGGGTAGTTCCTATCATGTATTTTCAACTACAGCGAGCCATAGGCTATTACCTTATCCTTTGCCATCAAAACACAACCCAAACTTTCTCGTGGGGCATTACAATACATCGAATAACCCAAATCCCTCTTCGGAATAATCAAAACTCGAGTAGTGGTAAGTCTAACCTTAAGCTCTTGGAAAGACTTCTCACAAGTCTCATTCCACACAAACTTAACTCCCTTCTTCGTCAATCTAGTCAATGGTGAGGCCAATCTAGAGAAATCCTTCACAAATCAACGGTAATACCTGGCCAATCCCAAGAAACTACGAATCTCAAAAGTGTTCTTAGGTTGTTCCCAGTCTTGCATTGCCACTATCTTGGATGAATCTACAGTCACCCCATCCCCGGATACCACGTGGCCTAAGAACTTAAATTCTCTCAGCCAAAATTCATATTTCCCAAACTTAGCAGACAATTTGTGGGCTCTATATAACTCAAGTACTACCCGCAAGTGCTCTTCGTGCTTCTCCTCAAGAGGTGAGTAAATCAAAATGTCATCTACAAAGACGACCACAAAACGATCTAGAAATTCATGGAAGATTCGGTTCATCAAGTCTATAAACACAGTTGGTGCATTGGTGCACCCAAAGGGCATCACTAGAAACTTATAATGGCCATACCATGTACAGAAGGCCATCTTCTGGATATCCTCCTCCCTCACTCTCAACTGGTGGTAACCCGATCTCAAGTCTATCTTAGAAAAGCAACAAGGCCCCTTCAACTGATCAAACAAATCATCTATACAAGGCATTGCGTACTTGTTCTTAACAGTCACCCAGTTTAACTTCCGGTAATCTATACAAAGTCGCAAAACACCATCTTTCTTCTTGGAAAAAAGAGCTGGTGCTCCCCACAGCGAAGTACTAGGGCGGATAAAACCCTTATCTAACAATTCTTGGAGTTGAATCTTCAACTCACTCAACTCAGCAGGTGCGAATCTATATGGTGCCATAGAAATCGATGTCGTGTCAGGCACTAAATCAATAGAGAACTCGATCTCTCACTGAGGTGGTAAACTGGTAAGATCATCTGGAAAAACATCCGGGTATTCACAAACTACCCTTGGCAACTCAACTCGGACTTCATCACACTTAGTACTTAGGAAGTTAGCCAGAAGGCAACTAAGCTCACTTCAACCACGTGGATCATATACCGATGATAAGACTCTATCCACTTGGTCCCCCAAGAAGTAAAAATAATCACTGCTCAGAGTATATATAGTAACCCTCTAACGATAACAATCTATAACAACCCAATATAAAGACAACCAATCCATACCCAATATAATATCAAAGCTAGATATATCAATCAATACAAATACAAATGGAAGTCAGCGACCGGCAACCTTTATATCACAACACTAACACCCTTGTTTTAAGACAACCTTACCACCAATAGGTGACTCTACACAGATAGGGGATGCTAACTGAGCCAACTTTAACCCTAAAATCGATGCAAATGCAGACGAGATAAATAAATGGGATGCACCAGTATCAATCAATACATTAGCAACCGAACTGCAAAACAAGAAGGTACCTCTCACTACCGAAGGCGCTGGTACTAAATCTAGCACGAAAACAGCATACACACATCCTGTAGGCCTCTACTAAACCTGTTCACCCCTCGGAGCATAAGCCTGATACACTGATTGAGCCAAAAAGTCTCCCTGATTAGCTCTCGAGGCCTGTGCCGACTGGTGGCTCTATGTCTGCCTCGAACAAGATGCACCAAGTATGCCACCCAATTGAAGAAAAAATCTTTTCATGTGCCCCACCTACCCACACTGATAACAAGTGAGCGGCTGCCTTCTCCCTGACTCTAGCTCTGAGAACGAGCCAAAAACGGTGCAGACCGTTGCCCACATCCTCTCTGCAGGCAAGCCGGAGACTTGTGACCCAACTAACCACATTTGAAACAAGTAATATCTGTTTGACCACCCCTCCTAGAACCTGAACTCGATACTAAAAAAGTAGACCTCGACTAAGCTCTCTGGGACGGCTGTGGATTAGAACCCCTCTGCCTCTTACTATCCCCCTGCACATCCTGACTCTTCGTAGACCCCCTCATCCTCTCCTCCTCCATCTGCATTACGGTCTCTAGATGAGCCGCCGTCTTCTCCACAAGGCGTCCATAATCCCTAATCATCGACCTGGCTACTTTAAACATAAGTCCGGTCCATAACCTCTTCTCAAACCCTAGACAACGACGTTTTTCAGTCACCACTAACTCTGGTGCAAACCTAAAAAGGCTAGTGAATGTGGCTTCAAACTCAGCCACCGGTGTGCTCAATTGCTTGAGCTGAGAAAACTAATCCCTCAATTTCTC
Organism: Camellia sinensis; assembly: GCF_004153795.1. NCBI lineage: Eukaryota > Viridiplantae > Streptophyta > Magnoliopsida > Ericales > Theaceae > Camellia > Camellia sinensis. The sequence continues at coordinate 64,462 of NW_021025713.1, read as the reverse complement.
CCTAACAGTGCGAGGCAAGAACTTGTCTTGGAAGGCTTCAATGAAAGCCTCCAAGTCACGCCAATGCGTCCACGCTCATGCTTCCACCATTGACCTGCATCTCCCTTCAGTTGGAAGGATGCCAAGGTCACCCTCAAACTCCCATCTTCAATGCCCAGCATCTCAAATGTCTTCACCATCTACTCTAGCCACTCATCCGTTTTCAGTGGCTCATTGGGATCACCCAAAAACTCATCTGAATTCGATCGAAAGAACTCTCGCTTTAGAAAAGATGGCCCTGCCTCAGCTACTTAGGCCTGGACTAGATTCTCAGCCCAGAGAATGTCCATGGATTCCCTCAATGCTTCGGCCATTTTACAGGCTAAGGCGCCCATGGCCTGTTGACTAATTGGTTTGACCATATTGGTCTGACCAATACCCTCATCCTGTGCCGGAATATCATCCGGTATCAGCATATCCTGCAGTCTAGGCCTACCACGACGTCCTCGTCCTGACATCCTAATGAAGGTAACAAAAGAGATTAGCACATTCACAAATGTGCCGAAGCTAATTCACTCACATCCTAATGTGGTAGACAATGATAATTCACTCCACATAAGCTCGTAGTCACATAAACACATACAAATTTCGTTCCTAGATAATGATCTTCTCACGACGTTGCCAGCATTCCAATTAGAAACAACAATGATTAAGTGCTCTTCTAATTAGACTTCTAGAAACCCGTAGACTCAATCAACATCCTAGAAATTAAATCTCATACCGATATAATCACATAAACATGTTATCATATAAGCACATATCGTTTGTACTAAAGTCTCTAGCAAGCGAGACAAACTCATTGTAGTACTAACCACTTCTCACGTACCCAAAATATTCAAACCTGGTAAGCTTTGATACCAAGTTTTAACGCCCCAAAAATAAATACAACAAACCATCTCATGAACGGATATATAATTAAATTAACATACCTTCATTCATCTGAGTTGTTATACATGAGAGACAGATACAAGAAGGAATGAAAGTAATATAGATAATTATTGCCTTAATGGCTTGCATCGTTCCAAGTCACTGTTTGGTTACAAAAAAAATGAGTCTAGCTCAATCATAATTTAAAGCCTAGGGCTATATAAAATAGATACAACAAAAGTAGAAGATCTCGCTCCAAAGCCCTCCAAGCTACTGCCTTGGCAGAGACATATCACAAACACCTGAAAATGGTTTTTCCTAAATAGGGTGAGCCAAAGTCTAGTCGAAACCATCTTGTACAATAAATGAGATTTAACAAAGATATAAGTGAAATGCACATGTTCAATGTTAAATAACAAAATCTTTCACAACTCTTCTCCAAAACTACGTTATACCAAACTTACACCTTAATTCATTTTTTTCCCAACTCACTATTTATACTCACTTTGCCTAATTAATCAAACAGAGGATATACCCCACAGGTCTCCAACCAGTATTAATATCATACAAATACATTTAATTGTCATTTTACAGAAATCTCATACACGAGAATCGGCACCCAAAACAGATATTTCTAAACAAATATACAATATTTACAACAGATAAATTATCCAAACTTCCATGAGTCAAAGATTAAACAAATCCAACTACACCATTCTTGTAAGCAACCTCTCAATTTCACACTTTCAATACCAATGTCATTATCTATACAAAATAATTATTCAAGACATTTTAAGGCAAAACTCCATTTTTCTCAATTTCTTCACAAACACCCAAAATCAATCGTTTTAATACCACACAAGCTCATATCTACTCCCATAACCATTTGGAATACGTTCATTTGAAAACCCCTTTTTCGATTTGAACCCAAAACCCTAGGCTTGTTAAAAATCAAAACAAGTTCCAATATTTCTTACCCAACAACAAATAGTTACATTAAAACTCATAGAAAAGTGCAGAAAATCCCTACCGCGAGTTTAGAAGACTAAAGCAACAATGGAATAACTTCAGTGACACCGAAATCAAATCTTGTTCGGACCAAAATGGTGCTTTAGAGACACTTTTCCCTTTTAACAAAGGTACCCGGGTAGAGAACCCATTGGATCCTGGTGAAAAAGTAGAGAGAAGCTCAAGATCTAGGGTTTTTAAATGTTTTAGAGAGAGAAAGAGATGAAAAAGTGATGAGAAATATGGCTAGCACGAATTGATATACACACAGTCCGCTTGAGCACAAAAGTTGACGCTTGAGCGTCAGACACAATAAGTTGAGCACAAGAAGTGACCCTTGAGCGCAAAATACACACATCCAGTAGTTTTGTAGACAATAGACCAACGCTCGAGCGCAAGAATAGCCGCTCAAGTTGAGCCCGCTTGAGGGCGAAAAGAGCTGCTCGAACATAAAATACACTCTCCCAGTATTTTTACAAACTTGCAAAAAAATATTGAAAGTTCACAAAGCTCGCTCGAGCAGAAGAAATACCGCTCGAGCGGAAGAGCAAAAATCTAGTCAACAAAGATTTGAAAACTAAGTAACCAACCTATTCCAAACATATTCCAATCGACTCAATAGCCAAACTCAAGTAAAGATAAAGGGGAAAAGATATAAATAACATCTGGAAACCATAAAACCCAAGTCCGAAATAACAAATAGGTCAGGTCAAAATCAGAATCGCTATACATTAGCTATCAGATCAAGTTGGTCATGAAACCCACATGCATAGTCAGTACCAACGACCATAAAGGTCAATATGTTATGCACAAGAAGCCATGATATTATATCCCCTAGGCAAAGGCCACGTGAACATAGGCCACGATATTGTTTTCCCTAGGTAAGGGCCACATGATCATAAGCCACGGTATTGTTTTCCTCTGGCAAGGGCTACATGAATATTTGCCATGGTATTGTTTCCCCCGGGCAAGGGCCGCGTGAACTAAGGATGTCACAATTACATTTCAGAAAAAATGGACATTCATTTACGATTCGAAAAATAGTATTTCATAAAACAAATCATATCTTATCATTCTGAAATTACTTATAATCAAACATAGCTTTATAGAGTTGTTACTTAGAGATAGCTCTAGTAGCAAAATAGTCAAAACAGACAGATCAGATAGTCTATGGCGCGTGACCTACACAAACACATAGTGGATACACATTGAAACACATGCTCAGAAAACACTTAACTCATTTCTTTTCTATCTTGGTGTGTTTCTAATCCCTATCTTTATTATTATGTCTTAATTAAGGCTTAGGAATGCCAAAGATGCAATGAGAATGCCAAATTGCACTTGAAAACACTTTGCAAATTTTTTAGAAACATGGTAGTTTGCTCTAGCACAACTTTGGTCGCTCGAGCAGACCTCTTGGTCTACAGAACTTCTGGGAGCTCTTATTTTACACTCGAGCACAACTTCCATCGCTTGAGCCAAGGTTCAAAAATAAGAGTAGTCGCTCGAGCGCAGGTTCCATCACTTGAGCGGAGTGCTCATGCTTGCAAAAGTAATGGGGGCTCGAATTTTACACTTGAGCCAACTTTTGGTCGCTCAAGCCAAGGTGCAAACAAAGGGTGGTTGCTCAAGCGCAACTTTAATTGGTCACTCGAGTGCAACTTTAATTGGTCGCTCGAGCGATGATGCAGAATTTTGAAATTTCCAGATTGCTGTTCAAGATGCAAAACTTAAATTCAAAACTTCAAAACACATCATTTGGGCTCAAAACTTGAGAAAACATGTCTAAACTTGTATAACATCATGAATTGAAAGCCATTTCGCAAAATTAAAGCCCAAAAGCAACTGAATTATTCAAAACAAATCTTGAAACTTGTTATGATATGAATTCTTTTCTTCCGAAACAAGATCAATTGAGATGTTTGGCACAAAAACGTGTTGAATTCTTAAAACATAGCCAAGATAAGAACATGCATGTGAGAATTCCTTAAAAACAACTTCAAAATTCCATGATATGTACATGCATGCATGGATTGAGCTTAAATTTTTCAATTATAGCTTCATTCTTGTAATTCTCTTGATTTCTTGCACTAAGTGACTCAAATTCATAATTTAAGAGTTTAATTACCTATCTTAAGTCTTCAATTGGGCTCTATATGGCAACTCCCTTGAGTTGCCAAGACAAATCTTCCAAATTCCTTCTAATCTCACCAACTCTACCTCAATTCCCTTTTGTTTTGATTTCAACTTCTCACTCTCTCCTCTCTCTCTCCACGTTTTTGAGGTCAAAAAGATGAAAGAAGTGTGTGTATATGTGTCCTAGCACTCACATTAGCCTTATATAGGCTTGGTTAAGCTAACTTAATTAATCCTTGATTAAACTAATCAATTACAATTATTTTATTCTAATTATTTGGTTTTGAATCGAATTCTACACAACCTTACCAAAAAATTCTAAAAATTCAAAATAACATATAGACTTAGACAATTTCGTGTTCAGATGCTGATGAGGCCCTCAATTCACATATTGAATCGGAAAGTCAGACAAATATTTCTACGTTAAACAGATATAAGTACAAATAATGCAATACATATGCAATTAATTTAGAATTTCTCTTAATTACTTATTAAGCATCCTTAATTAAGGATAATAACCTAATCACAAATCGGGGTTCTTACATATGGCCTTCATCAGAGCTACCCTCTCCATCTTCCTCCACCTCACTTCATCACAGCCGCCACCATACCTCTAGATTTGCTACTTTTCAGTCCCTATGGCTCCAAATATGCCATTTGTCGGCCTTCAGATCTACTACTTCTTGCCTCCGATCACCGGATTCGCCGCCACCATTCCACTACCTCAACTTGGGACTGAGATTTTGCTTTTTTATTTTTTTTCTTTGTTCTGTATTTTTGTTTTGTTTGTATTTGGTTGTGTAGCTTGGAGTGCATCGGTGGTGTAATTATAAAGGTTATCCTCTTTGTGGTTGTAATCTATGTTTTTATCTTAGACTTGCCCTATTGTCGAACTCTTATGATTGACGTCTACTTCGTAGTATAAGCTTTGCGTCTTGATATTTTCATAGTTGCTCTTTGATGCTTCATTGTTGATTTTTACTTTGTTTGGTGTAAATTTTTTATTGGATTTTTGTACGTGCTATTTGACTTATCTTAATGGAAATTTCTGTTGTTCAAAAAAAAAAAAAAAAAAAGGTTAATCACATTGTATACCAATCTCGAATTTCGATAAATTCAATATCAATTAGCTATCACAAAAAAATTAAGTGAATGGTAGCTTTGTAACATCATCAATAATGGCGATGTTTGGCAACAACAGTTAGAGGCTATTTTAGTCTTTTGGACAAAAAAAAAAGGCCTAAAAGCCGAGTAATTCTATTTGCACACCATCATTATTCTCAGTACACATCATTGTCCAATTTTTTTTAATTACCATTGTGCCCTTGAATGAAATTACCATTTTGGACAAAAATCCTAAAATCAAATCCACAAGCAGACTCCCCTCCGGCCACACCATCAACCAGCCACCGTCGACACCTTTCCCAGCCCCATCGTGCCAACTCCTCATTCTCCGGCAACTCTCAATCTCCTCTCTCTCTCTCTCTCTCTCTCTCTCTCTCTCTCTCTCCAGCCTTCATCTTTGTTGCCTCTGTCTCTGCAACTCGTGCCTCCCTTCTCTACCGTCGTCGCTGTCGCAGTAAAATCCAATCCACCAGCAGACTCCCCTCCGGCCACACCATCAACCAGCCACCGTCAACACCTTTCCCAGCCCCATCGTGCCAACTCCTCATTCTCCGGCAACTCTCAATCTCCTCTCTCTCTCTTCTTATTCCAGCCTTCATCTTTGTTGCCTCTGTCTCTGCAACTCGCGCCTCCCTTCTCTACCGTCGCCGCTGTCGCAGCAATTCACACATTCGTCTGAGATCTGAAAACCCTCAGCTTCTCTCTCTCTCTCTCTCTCTCTCTCTCTCTCCATACGGTGGACAAGAGTTGGGTTGCAATGGAGGGGGGTGGGAAGACAAATCGCGATGGCAATGTAGAAGCGGGTGGTTCACGATGGTGGAGTCACCATTGTCTTGGTGGTTAGGGATGACGATTGTAGTTGAGGGATCAAGAGAGGAAGGTTAGCGGCGGTGAGGAGGATGATGACAATGAACAACGGGGTTGGGAAAGAGGGCAACGACGAAGAGCAACAATGGTGATGGAGATTTGTCGGAAGAACATGAAGCTTTAGGGGGTTATCGGAAGTGATGGGCTAAAGAGGGGTGGCAGCCAGCATTCGGTGGTACAAGAAGGGTAGCAGGCTGGAAAGGAAGTGGTGGCCGGCGGTGATGGTTAGGGTTAGTGTTAGGTTAGGGTTTAGGATGTAGAGTTGAAGAAGATGAGGGTAATTTAGGATTTTTTGAAAAGTGATGATGTGAAGTGAGAAGAAATTAAAAAATTAAAAATGTATGTAGTGTATATTAAGAAAATGATGTGTACTAAAACATTTAATGGTGCGTAAATAGAATCACCCCTAAAAGCCTCATTGGTGCTAAGGCTCAATTTGTGGTCGCCAGCGACTAATCAACAAAGGGCAAAAAGACACTTTTACGCTTTGAATATTTGACCAACCCGTAACCCTCCAACATCGGCTTTGATTAACAACTGTCTCATTTCTCTCATCTCCAGCAATAGTCGGTCAAGTTTCTTACAAATTTGGAATTTTTTTAATTCATAATTTTTATATTTATAAGTCAAGTTTCTTAAAATTTTGTAATTTATTTTAATTCGTGATTTTAAGAATTAAAAGTCAAATTTCTTATAAAATTGCCATTTTTTTAATTCGTAATTTCTATAATTCAAAGTCAAATTTCTTACAAATGTAATTCATCATTTTTATACTGAAAAGTCAAATTCTTACAAATTTACAATTTTTTTTATAATTCATAAAATTTATACTGAAAAGTTGATTTTTGTAGGCTAGTCCTAATTTATTTTAATTCGTAATTTTTAAACGTTAATAGTCAAATTCTTTACAAATTTGCCAATTTTTTTTAATTTGGAATTTTTAGAATTTAAAGTCAAATTTCTTACAAATTTTTCATTATTTTTAATTTGTAATTTCTATAATTAAAAGCTAAACTTCTAGGCTATTTGAGTACTAATTTTATTTTTATTCGTATTTTTTTTAATGACAAGTCAAATTTCTTACAATTTTGCAAATTTTTTTGTAATTCCTTATTTTTGTAATTAAAAATCAAATGTTGCCTAAATTTGTAATTTATTTTAATTCAAAATTTTCAGAATTAAAAGTCATACTTTTAAGCAATTTGCCATTTTTTTAAATTCTTAATTTAGAATTAAAAGTAAAATTTCTTATAAATTTGTAAATTTATTTTTAATTCGTAATGTTTAGGCAATGTTTACGTTTTCAGTTTATAAAACTGGTTTTTGTTTATTTTTAAAAAAACATAAATTACAAACGCGTTTGGTAATTGACAAAATGTTTAAAAAAATTTGTAAATATAAAAAAGTGTGAGCAATGGCAAGTGATGGCAAGTGGTGGCGGAAGACGGTAGTAGAAAGTAGTGACGGTTGGTAGTGGGTAGCGGGTAGTGGTAGGTGGTGGTAGTGGGTGGGTGGATGACGGTGGCGGGTGGTGGGTGGTAGTGAGTGAGTGGTGGTGGTGGTGGTGGTGGTAGTGGCGGGGGGGGGGGGGGGGGGGGAAGTGGGGGGGGGGTGGGGGGGGGGGTTGCCGGCCACTTTTCTTCCTTGCTAGCTACTTGAAGTGGCCGGTCGGCTAAGGGAGGTGGCCGGCGGCCAATTTACTCCCTTTTCAGATATTTTTCGATCTTTTGGGCTAGCTGTTGGTCACTAAGGCTCATCTCCATACACGTGTAAGGAGGGATAAAGCAAGCTTTTTGCTTGCTTCTTCTATATAAGGGGAGATCCCTCTTCCTATTTGAGGGTTCTAAAATTTTAGAAGCAAATTTTCCCTCTCTCTCTAGAATTCTCTATCTCTCTCTGTATTGTGTTATATTGTACTATATTGTGTTTAAAAGTGAGTTTTCTTCACATATTTGCACTAAAACACCTAGTCAAACACCACCACCTTGGAGCGGAGGTTCTTGAAGGCTTGTTTGGACCTCCTAAAGCTAGTTTTGGCTCAGAAGTTGTGTTGCTTGCTTCTGTGCTTCAAAGGTAAGTGTCATGACCCGAACCCGCCCCTATGGGTTAAGGGCATAACAGGCCAGTAATCAAGGGATTACCTACGGCCTCAAACCAAACCAAACATAACTCATCAGAGTAAAGGGGCCAAACAGAAGCAAAATTTAAAACTTTGTCCATAGA
>NW_021025713.1:0-56147 GCF_004153795.1 Camellia sinensis | reverse complement strand
CAATGTTAGTCAAAGCAATGGCAAAAAGTGCCAACATGAAGGGCCAAAAAACAACACGCAACATAGGCTTAAGCATGGTTTACATGCATGTACTAATGAAGCAAAGAGAGGTCCTCAGAACCAAGCCAAAAATAGGAACATGATATGTCAAATACCCCAAATAACTCACTGAAATGCAACCAACCATGCAAAAAATGATGAGCTCCTTTGAAGGCCATGCAAGAGATACTCAAAAACAACAACAGGACACTAACGTTGGCAAAAACCAACTTTGGAAATCAATTATGACAAACCTAAACTCACCAAATGGCCTCAATGGGTCAATGAAGCATTACAATGAAGGCTCCTCAAAAGGCCTGAATGAATTGTCTTACACATGCATTATGGACACAAATATTGGTCAAAGGCCCCAGACAGAGCTTGGATAGACCTTCAAACTCACCAAATTGGGCCCAAAAAGTTTGACTTCACCACATGCAAGTGAGGGGCCCTTTGGAAGGGCCAAAAGGCCAACAAACAAAACAAGGAGAGAGGGGTCCACCCCCCTCTGATTTTAGCTCTCAAAAACACTTTCAAGCACTAAAAATCCAACGGGTCAGTGGCCTAAGGAGGCAAACCAAGGCCAAAGCAAATACTCACATGCATAGCTCAAAACATTGAAGAAAATAAAGCATGAAAGGGGGGAGATGACCCAACAGAGACGTGACCTTAAGTAAACATGTGTATAAGCTCAAAAGGAAACTTTTTATAGTTTATGACAAATCTCAAAAATGCTCACAAGTAGGACTAAGATTATTGATAGCAAACATAGGCCTACAAAGAGAGGATAAAGCATACAAGGATTGTAGGAGACCTCCAAACAGAAAAGTGTCCTTAATCAATATTCAGAGAACTCAAAATATGACACTTTGTTATGACAAAGTTCCATAAAATACTTGCAAGTAAGGCTAATCAATGGAGCAAAAAATACAAGTTTAAGGGAAATAGGTGCTTACCCTTGTAAGAGCAGATAAAGCTGGAGCTTCTCGACCAAGTTGTGAACCTTCAACCCTTTGAAAATCAGTCCTAAAGTGCTGGAATGGATGGGGAGTGTGGTGCTAAGGGTTGTAGTGCAAAAGGGTCCAAACCAAAATTAGGGTTTGAAGGCTCAAGGTTAGAGAATAGAGAGAGAGAGAGTTGTAACTTCAAAGTTGGTTCAACCCTTTGCAATGGAAGCTCAGCCCCTCCTTTATAGAGGAGAGGCTCTAAAGCTTCTTAAGGAAGCTAAAAACCCAAGCTGCAAAGATGCTTCCATACACGATGTATGAAGGATCACTTCTGAGGCTTCCAGCTGGCACAACTGGCTTAACACTCAAAGAGACCAAAAAGCAGGATCAGGCTGGACCAGTTAGGTGGTCGGCCGGCCACTTCCCCCTAGTCGGCCGACCAGGGGTCAAAAGGTTCAAGGAGAAGTGCTGGCCGGCCACCCCAGAAAAATGTGGCTCTCAAATGGAGTTGCAACACAGCTGTTACGGTGGAAAATCAGAAAATTGTGACCTAAGAGACAGAAAAAATCAACTTTTTAGAAAAGTTCAAAAGGGTCAAGAAGAATTACTAGTCGGCCTACCCATATTGGTGGCCTCCACAGATGGCACAACACAATGGTGGTATGAAAAGCAGAACATTACTGGCCTCAAAAGTTGAGAAAAACCAGCTTTCTGTCAGAAAAATCGACTTTAGGAGAGAGAAAAGGGAAACTGGGTTTTTCTAGGTGGAAAAGGTGGCCTCCCCACCATCTTTACCACCTCCTAGCAATGAAATAGCGGTTCCCTACAAAAATGGATCAAAACGGATGCAAAACGAAGGTTCGGGGGCCCAAAATGCCAGTCTAAAGGGCCCCGAAAACAGGCTGTTAGGGCACCGGATAGTGGCGTATGACCACAAAGGTGGTCTCCTGGGCCACAGTGTCCCTCTAAAGGGAGGAAATAAGGTGTGCCAAAAACTGAGCAAACGGAAGTAGTTAAGCGGTCCCAGAACGAGGCACACCGCCGACGCTTCGAAAACCGAAAACTGGGCTCCAAACGGGAAAAATGGGCCTACGACCTAGCGTAGCCTATGGCCACTGAGTGATGGTCTTACGAGGACCTCTCCTTCCTTCGGGAAGAGAAAACGAGAAAACAGGGACTCGATTCGCAAACGAGGCAAAAGCACAAAAGAGCGTCGAATTCGAAGGGCAAGGCCGCAGCCGAGACTTCCGCAACCTCAGAATGAGCACAATATGGCAACTACCGAGCACTCAATTTGGTGACGTATGAGTCTTAAGGTCGCGTCAAAATTGGGGTGGTCTACACATATTACACGTTTACATGCAATTTTTGGTCCCTTCAATTATTTGGAGCCAATAGCCCTGGCTCACCTTTTTAACCTTACTAGATGATTTGGCTTCAGACAGTTATGCCTCAGAGGACACATCAGAAAAAAGCAGGGACCACACTTAGTATCATAATAATTATAATTATAATACAATAACATTATTTCATAATCCTTCATAAGGGAAATTTCCAATAAATCCTATTTGTGACCTTATGATCAAATTTAGCTCCATATGTTTTTTAATTGTTCCATTTGGTCCTTTCATTTGTTGAAAAGACAGTAATCAATCTAGTATGGCTTTTGGCTGTAATGCGTGGCCAAGCTGTAATTGATTACGCTCGTGTTACATGCGTTATTGGGTTTGGGTGATAGGGCACGTGCATACCGGGTAGGTGTCACACAACATAAAGCACACTAAGGGCTTTTTTTTTGCTTTATGGTTATGTGGGTCAAATTGGCATGTGCCACACAACACCAGCTCGCACCACAACTATTTCACCATATCATCAATTGTTAATGGGGCTGCAAACACTTAATAGCAGTGTTGGTATTGCCTAGCCACAAATCAACATTACATGTTGTCTTCATACCTTGTCATGGGAAAAACAATTTGAGAAAATCACATTTACAATGGCAATACACATCGATACACACCCCACACACCAGGAAATGCACTGTCACCAAACCGCAGTTAACACACCGCCCACCCAAAAACAAAACACACTACCCAACCCTTGCTCCACATACCCCTCACAGTCACCACAAACCCCCAATGCAAAGAAACTAATTGCACGCTATTGGAGGTTGCCGACCTGCAAACAAAACGGAGGTTGTCGAAGTCTAACTGCTACGTATGTGACCACCACTCTCTATTTCCCTGGACAATGCGAATTACAAATCAATACAGTCACAAATAAGGTGCAGAAAACAAAGACACATAAATCCACACACCAATAAATACACACACACACACACACAAACCACACATCAAAAAATGCACATACCAGGAAAATGCACATAACAAAGAAAACACAATCCGCACAAACCACACCATCCAAAAACACAACCACACAAACCCCGAACACACAACTACAGTCACACAAAGCCACACACCAAACTGAGTCAACGTTTGCAAAGAACGAAACATCAACGGAAGCTTCAACATTCGGTATGCACCAACACAAAAAAAAAAAAATTGACGTTGTATAAAAACACCGAGAAACACCGCACCGACAACACAACCGTCACAGCAAAACACCGCGAAACATCATTTTTCTAGGAACCAAACAAAAAGAACCAATTTTCTTCAATTTCCAGAATTTCTCAACCTTCAAGGAAGCAACCCGATAAAAAAATTACTCAATTTCTCAGGCAATCGAATTTGGATTTACCTCTTTTGGTTTCCGATTTCTCTCTTCTAGGGCCATCGACACAGACTAAGTCTCAAATTAGAGGAATTGGGTCGAGTTAGAATTAGAGTTTCAAAAGAAGAAGAAAAAGAAGAAGAAGAAGAAGAAGAAGAAGAAGAGATGAGGAAGGACTGAGAGAGAGAGAGAAAGGGGATGAATGCATCAACTGATTTCTATATAACATGCCATTGAAAATTGGTGTTGGGGTTTGTTGTTAGGGTCATCCTAAGTGTAATCCCCAGCATGTTTGTAAGATATTAGAATTACAATGGAATACCATTAATGGACAGAGAGAGAATTTGAGAGAGAGAGAGAGAGAGAGGAATTGTTTATATGGAGTGTTTGTTTTGTCTGTTGGGATATGAGTTAAAATTCAAACACATCCAATCAACAAAATGATGGGTATAATCGTCCACGACCACAACGCCATACATGGAAAATTAGGATCAAAAGGAATAAATCCTCCACTCATGGGACTATCGGAATCAAAAGTTTTAAACTTGGGACTGAATTGTATATTGTTATGAGAATGGGATTTACTGGTAAATAATCTTAATTCATAAATATATTATTATTTCAGGGTATTGATTCACAAAACTAAGGCTCTGATACACATGTTAAAAATTAATGTCACATGTAACCATAATAATAATTGCGGATGAGCTTACAGGATCTTTGAATTCATAACATCTCAAGAATAAAAGTAACATTACCTTTTGTCAGCCATTGAATAGAGAAGTTGAGAAAATACCTTAATAGTTGAACCTGAATTCTTGGCTCACTTTCTCTCTCTTACATTAGGATGATTATAGAACTTAAGTGGTTGAAAATAACTAATTATGTATGTTAAGGGAGTTACTCGTTCTTATATAGAGAAGAGAAAGAGGCCCAAATAAACTATATTAGAAGAATTCATGTCCATCAAGGTTTTTCTTCTATCTTAGAAGAGTAATTATCCCCCCCCCCCCCCCCCCCCCCCCCCCCCCCTATTTAAAATTTTCAATTACTGCAAACTTTATTTTAAATATAGTTTATCTCAGTACGGAGTCTATGTAATTTGAGGCACACCAAAAAATAATCTAAACATTTACCTAGTCATATTTATATACATATATATATATATATATATATTTGTAATTGATGATACCACTTTAAAATAATCTAGGTCTTGTTTGAAGCATATACAAAAAAGTTAAAAAGTCACAAAAGTTACTATCATATTTAAGTTACATCATTTTATTTAAGTCAATCACCTCTCTACCACATAACTTCAAACCCAACCCAGTATTTTTATAAAAAGTCAAAAAGTGTACTTATTTTAAACATCTTCAAAGAACCTCTTAGTGTATTTAATATTTATTTTAATTAGATACATGTATAGATATATGTTTAAAAATCATAAGAAATTAAAGGATCCTATCATATTTTGTCAATAGAAAATATGATGCCTAGAGGATTAAGGCCCTTTTTGAAAAAGTGTGTATAATTCACTTATCAATTATAACTTATTTTTTCTCTCTTATTAAAAAATAATTATAATTAATTTATAATTAATTTTAACTAAAATATAATTATAATTATCGTTTTAAAATAGGCCAAACAATCTCTTGAAGATCTCAAGCCAAGTCAAACACGGCATCCACAAAAGTTAATCGACGAAAAAGCCAGGACACAAATAATTAATGCAACTCATTCATGGGTCTAGATTTCCTTAATCTTAATCTCCGAAGAAGTCTCAACGAACCAAGTCAACAAGGCACTCTCACAAAAGTTAATCGACGAAAAGCACGACACAAATGTTCCTGTCAACGTGGTTTTAAAATTATAACTTTAATAATTATAAATTAATTTTTTTGATGTAATTATTAAAATAGATTCTAAATTATAACTTAACCGCTATTATATTATGACTTAATCAAAAATTATTAACTATTGGTGAATACCTTGCTAGATTATAAATTTAGTTGTTGAGTAGTGTTTGTTAAATTAATTAAGTTGTGAATTTAACTTTTTTCAATTAACTTTATTTTTTATTATTTTATTTGCCTACATTTACTCATAAAAATAGTAATTAATATTTTATATCTATCTGGGTCCTTTTTTATTTTTTAAAAAAAAATAAAAAATTTAAGAGTTATAATCGTTAATAATATTTACAAGCAGAGCTGATTAATCAGAAGGGTTGATCAGCTTCTCAAATCAAATTTTTTGATTAAATAAAGTTGTTAGAATTAGAAACTTGTTTTAAAATACAATTATAACCAAACAGTCCAAGAATAACTTTTTAAAAGTCAAAAATCATAAGTTGGCTCAAAAAGTCCCACCAAACACTCTCATTATAACTTAAAACATAAAGTTTGTTATCATGTTTCGTGTAACTATGAAATTATAAATTTAATCAACAGAGTAGTGTTGGTTTGGAATTTAAGCTATAGAATAATTTTTTACGGTAATATTTTTTTGCCCTTATAAAATATAAAATTTGTGATTTATTTCAATACTCTTTTCTTTTCTTCCTTCATTTTCTTTTCTTTTTTTCCTTTTTCTTTCCTTGTTAATTTGTTTAATTATTTATTCATTATAATTAATATCATTAATATTCATGTATTTATATTAAGTTCTTAATTTATTATAGTAATTTTTCATTAATTACTTAATTAATTTTTCATTAATTCATTAATTTTTTAAAAAAATGTGATTCTTTTTTAATTTTTTTATTAGAATACCAATTAAAATATAAAAGTTGTTAATTTTTTTAATTTATTAATTCATTACAAAATATACTCAATTTTATTAATTTATTAAATTTTTTTTTTTAACAAACCCTAGCTACCGCAGGGTTTCACACTCAGAGATCGTTGATTGCGACGGCGGCCAAACCACAAGGTATCTCGTAGATCAGAGATGGGAGTGGGATGAGATCGCTCTGGTTTGAGATCGCCGATGCAGTGGTGAGGATCGCTCGGACTGTCCATCCTATCTCGCAAAGCCGGCGAGAGCATAAGAAGGTCGGTCACAATGCTAGGGCTTTGCCCTCTGGTTCGTGAGAAAAAGAAGAGAGATAGAGAGTGAACAACTCGAGATCATAGCTTGAATCACAGACACGACACAATGCTGAAGAGACAAACGGCTCTGGCTTCACCGGAAAAAGATGCTTCTATTCACCATCGCATCGCAATGGAGAATGGAGGACGGCGACGAAGGCGACGAACAGAGAGAGGAAAGGGTTCTCGATCATAACGGAGAGAGAAGGAGCCTCACCGAATAAGCCGATCACCCGCCGGAAATCGCCCTCTCCCCTCTCTCTTTCTCTCCTCTCTCTTCTTCCTGTGAGTACAGTAAAAAGGTAACGAGAAGGGAACTAGGTGTTAAAATATATTATATTTAGTGGTATAAGAGTAAATACTTCAAATTACTAAGGATATTTAAGTAATTTCATCACCCCCTCCGGCATAATTTCCACTTGCGGAAGCAGCTTCCCAGCTGTTTCTAATTTTCCAAGAGAATTTGCCTTCCAAAAAAAAGCTATAGAGCTGGGAAGTTGAACCCTTTAGCTCAACCAAACAGTCTAATAATAACTTTAAAAAGCCAAAAGCTATAATCTCTCAACATAATCCAGACCAAAATAGGCACCAAAAATTAATTAACAAATTCATATGGTCTAGATTCACTCTAGTCTATTTTGTGAACAAGATGATAATGTTTACTCTATGAAGTTTATTTACGGATTCAATTTTTAATAGATCTAAAATATTTAATATATAGTATTTATTGAGATTTTATCTTCTAAAAAAAATCATATTAATCGAATATAATAACCATTTCAATTAAAAATATATTTTTGTAACTATTTATTTTTAAAATCATATTTACATATATAAAAAACATGATATGATCAAATTTGTTATTTAATATTCAATTAATGTGGCTTTTTTATAAAAATAAAATAACTCGACGAATCCTACATATTAATAGTTGTGGATTATTGAATTAACTCATAGTAAGTTTACGAACCACAACAATACATTCTAGTCCGATTTAAAACTATGAGAGACACCTAATCCTTTGAAAATTATTGGATGCCCACTGTGCAATAGCACAAATCAAGGTTTTAAGTGCGGACCCACATTAAATCAAGGATTAGATTGATTGTAACATGACCATGCTTAATTGGTAATGTCAAAATGGATAATTTTATTTTTTATTTTTATACTTTTTTGATATGTATCCAAAATGGGCATTAAAATAAGGTTAATCAATTTTTTGGTCCCATACTATATGCTCGGAAAGGGGTTCAATGTGTCCTTTTGAGCAACAATAGTGACTTGTGTACCTTTGTTTTGGGTGATTATGACCTTATTTTGACCAAAACCAGTTAATTTTGTAGGGTTATGTTGGAGTATTTCATGCTCTACAAAAATCATATTAAATCGGATATCAACAACTATATGATCATAATCAAAAAAAATAACTAATAAGTTTTTTTTTGAGAAATAGTATAAACAATAGCTATTCGATCCAATAGTTATTTGATATCCGTATTTAATATGGATTTTTGGTAGGCTGAAGTATCTAACAAACTCTACAATATGAACGGTTTAACATAAAAATAAGACCATAATACACCCTCAAACGGAGCACACAGTTCATCTACTGTGCTTTAAGTACAGCAGGACCCCTGTTCCTATATGCTTTGGTGGCTGCGTGAATTTTTAGAATTGTATTTACTGTGCCTGTTTGTGCAGCTTAAAAGCTGCTTATTTTCAGCTTTCAGCGGATTGATTAAGCTATTTTGATGCGTTTGATTTAGCTTAGCTTATAGCTTATACCTTTTTTTGTAAAGTCAGAAATCAGCTTATCTTTTGAGTGGGGGCAGGAGATACTTTAATTTATAATCAGAAATATCAGCTTATTGTTCATAAGTTTTAAAGCTATAGTTATAAGCAACTTTTCCACAGCTCTACCAACAGGGCCACTGTCTGGTTTTTATAGGATTCATTATGCGTCTTATTCTGATTATAAATTAAATTAATTTATTCCACAATAAATTAAAATAGTTTATTTTGCAAATCAATGTAAGTAAAATTACCTATATTATTCAAAAGTTAAAAAAATTATGATAAATAGGTGATTATATTATTTGATTAATTTAATTTATTTTTATAACATAATTTATACACAAGACTATGAAGATAATAATTAAACACTTGTACAGCTTTGCGGAGGGCTCCTGAGCCAATTAGACCCAAACAATAAATGTTATGGCAGCACCCCTTTTATATGTATCCGTATTACAAAATATATAATGTTTGATCATAAATTTCGTAACATGAATATTTAAAATATTGTAATTCGCATAAGATTGATGTATAAAAAATATTGTAATCAAATTACAAACATTTGTAACATCAACTATAAAATTTAAATTTTTGTTATGTCAATTTCTAACAAAATTACATATTTGTGATTGATGATTTATTGTTCTGTTGGTTGCATTTAGATCATTCTGATGAGATCGGATGAGAAAGTGGTTTAAAAGGCTTGCATACAAACAATTGTTGTTCAGCTTGATCAATTTGTGGACACAGGTCTACTTTTATGTCGAATTCTTATTATGGCCTCATTTGAGATGTGGCAATTTTTTGGACTTTTAAGTTATTTGGTTATTTTAGTAAATTATTTTATTTTTCATATTTGAAAAGATGGGTTAAATTTTTTTGTAGGATTTGTATTTGAAATGATGTTAGGATACAAAATGTCTAAAATGCCCCAATAACTGTGCAAGGTCCTTTACCAAAAAATAAAAAAAACTCCTTCGCTGACGACGTGACAGTGAACATCTGCTAGGAGTTTGAATTTTTTGATATAAAAAACTTGTTTGTAGGAATTTCAATAGGAATTTTTTAGTTTATATTTATAAAAATTTATTGGGTAATTTTTGATTATAAATCAGTGGTTTCAGTTTATAATTTGACTAAAAACTATAAACTCAAAAAAATGTATTTCCGTTTTTATTTTTGAGTTTTTTTTTTACCACCCAACATTAGCCACCACCCGCCACCATTTTCCACCACCGTCTTCCGCCACCACACCCACCCCCACCACCACCTACCACCACCACCCACCACCCCACCACCCGCCACCACCACTCACCACCCACCTGCCATCCACCCGCTACCACCCATCACCTGCTACCACCCACCACCCGCCACTACCATCCATCGCCGCCACCACCACCCGCCACTACCATCCATCGCCCGCCACCACCACCCGCCTCCTACCCGCCACCACCACTCGCCATCCATCTGCCACTACTATCCACCACCCGCCACCGCCACTCGCCACTCACCCACCTACCTGCCACCACCATCCACCACTCACCACCTCTACCCACCACCCACCTGCCACCCACCCGCCACCACCCACCTGCCACCCATCCGCCACCACAACCATCCACCACCCACTTGCACCCCACCACCCGCCACCACCCACTGCCCACCACATTTCACCACCTGCCACCACTAGCCACTCGCCACCCAGCCAACGTTGGCGGGTGGCGAGTGGCTAGTGGATGGCAGGTGTGAATAGTTGGTGGCAGGTGGTGGTGGCGGGTGGTGGGTGCAAGTGGGTGGTGGATGGTTTGTGGTGGCGAGATGGTGGCAGGTGTGTGGTGGCGGGTGGGTGGCAGGTGGGTGGTGGTAGGAGGTGCGTGGTGGTGGATGGTCGGTGGCAGGTAGTGGTGAGGCGAGTGGCCGGTGGCGGTGGTGGGATAGTAGGTGGCAGATGGATGGCGAGTGGGGTGGCGGGTAGGGAGGCGTGGTGGTGGTGGCGGCGAGGATGGTAGTGGCGGGTGGTGGTGGCTGGGCATGGATGTAGTGGCGGGTGGGGGTGGTAGCAGGTCGATGGGGGTAGCGGGTGGATGGCAGGTGGGTGGTGAGTGGTGGTGGCGGGTGGTGGGTGGTGGTGGTTGGTGGTAGTGTGTGGGGCGTGGGTGGGGTTGGCGGAAGACGTGGTGGGAAAATGGTGGCGGGTGGTGGCTAATGTTGGGTGGTAAAAAAAAAAACTCAAAAATCAAAACGGAAATACATTTTTTGAGTTTATAGTTTTTAGTCAAATTTATAAACTGAAACCACTGATTTATAAATCAAAAATTTACCCAATAAATTTTTATAAATATAAACTAAAAATTCCTATTTGAAATTCTTACAAACAAGTTTTTTATATCAAAAAATTCAAACTCCTAGCAGATGTTCACTGTCACGTCGTCAGCGAAGGAGTTTTTTTTATTTTTGGTAAAGGACCTTGCACAGTTATTGGGGCATTTTAGACATTTTGTATCCTAACATCATTTCAAATACAAATCCTACAAAAAAAAATTTAACCCATCTTTTCAAATATGAAAAATAAAATAATTTACTAAAATAACCAAATAACTTAAAAGTCCAAAAAATTGCCACATCTCAAATGAGGCCAATATAAGAATTCGACATAAAAGTAGACCTGTGTCCACAAATTGATCAAGCTGAACAACAATTGGTTTGTATGCAAGCCTTTTAAACCACTTTCTCATCCGATCTCATCGAATGATCTAAATGCAACCAACGAAACAATAAATCATCAATCACAAATGATGTAATTTTGTTAGAAATTGACATAACAAAAATTTAAATTTTTATAGTTGATGTTGCAAATGTTTGTAATTTAGTTACAATATTTTTTATTACATCAATTTATGCGAAATTACACATTTTATGATTCATGTTACGAAAATTTATGATCAAATTATATATTTTGTAATAGGATACATACAAAGGGTTGCATGCCATAACATTTATTGTTTGGATCTAATTGGCTCAGGAGCCTCCCGCAAGCTGTACAAGTGATTTAAATTATTCATCTTCATAGTCTTGTGTATAAATTATGTATAAAATAAATTAAATTAATCAAATAATATAATCACCTATTTTATCATATTTTTTTAACTTTTGAATAAATAGGTAATTTACTTACATTGATTTGCAAAATAAACTATTTAATTTATTGTGGAATAAATTATTTAATTTATCAGAATAAGACGCATAATGAATCCTATAAAATCCAGACAGTGGCCCTGTTTGGTAGAGCTGTGGAAAAGTGCTTATAACTTATAGCTTATAACTATGAACATAAGCTGATTTCTGACTTATAAATTAAGTATCTCCTGCCCCACTCAAAGAATAAGCTGATTTCTGACTTTCAAAAAGGTATAAGCTATAAGCTATAAGCTAAATCAAACGCATCAAAATAGCTTAAATCAAGCTGAAAGCTGAAATAAGCAGCTTTTAAGCTGCACCAAACAGGCACAGTAAATACATTCTAAAATTCACGCAGCCAACCAAAGCATATAGGAACAGGGGTCCCTGCTGTACTTAAAGCACAGTAGTGACTGTGGTGCCTCCGTTTGAGGTGTATTATGGTCTTATTTTTATGATCTAAACCGTTCATATTGTAGAGTTTGTTGAGTACTTCATGCCTACCAAAAATCATATTAATCGGATATCAATAACTATATGATCGAATAGCATATTGTTTATACTATTTCTCAAAAAAAAACTTATTAGTTATTTTTTTGATTATCGATCATATAGTTGTTGATATCCGATTAATATGATTTTTGGTAGGCATGAAATACTCAACAAACCCTACAAAATTAACGGTTTGGATCATAAAAATAAGGTCATAATACACCTCAAACAAAGGTACCACAGTCACTATTGTGCTCAAAAGGACAACATTGACCCCTTTTCCGAGCATATATGTATGGGACCAAAAAAAATTGGATTAACCTTATTTAATGCCCATTTTGATACAATCAAAAAAGTAAAAAATAAAAATAAAATTATCCATTTTGACATTACCAATTAGCATGGTCATGTTACAATTCAATCTTAATCCTTGATTTATGTGGGTCGCACTTAAACTTGATTTGTGCTATTGCCACAGTGGGCATCCAATAATTTTCAAGGATTAGGTGTCTCTCTAGTTTTAAATCGGACTAGAATGTATTGTTGGGTTCGTGAAACTTACTATGAGTCTAATTTCAATAATCCAAACTATTTAATATGTAGGATTCGTCGAGTATTTTATTTTTATAAAAGCCACATTAATTGAATATTAATAACAATTTGATCATATCATGTTTTTATTAATAGTAAATATGATTTAAAAAATAAATTGTTAACAAAAATATATTTTAATTGAATGGTTATTAATATTCGATTAATATGATTTTTTTAGAAAGATAAAATACTCAATAAATACTATATATTAAATATTTTAGATCATTAAAATTGAATCCGTAATAAACTTCATAGAGTCAAACATTATCATCTTGTTCA
Organism: Camellia sinensis; assembly: GCF_004153795.1. Taxonomy (NCBI): domain Eukaryota; kingdom Viridiplantae; phylum Streptophyta; class Magnoliopsida; order Ericales; family Theaceae; genus Camellia; species Camellia sinensis. Next base: position 43,009 of record NW_021025713.1, on the reverse strand, counting down.
CAAAATAGACTAGAGTGAATCTAGACCTATGATGATTTGCATTAATTATTGTGCCTATTTGGTCTGGATTATGTTGAGGAGATTATAGCTTTTGGCTTTTTAAAAGTTATTATAGACTGTTTGGTTGAGCTTAAAGGGTTCAACTTCAGCTTCTATAGCTTTTTTTGGAAGGCAAATTCTTTGGAAAATTAGAAACAGCTGGAAGCTGCTTCCGCAAGTGGATTATGCGGAGGGGGTGATGAAATTACTTAAATATCCTTAGTATTTGAAGGTATTTACTCTTATACCACTATATATATATTTTTAACCCTAGTCTTCTCGTTACTTTTCACTGATACTCACAGAGAGAGAGAGAGAGAGAAAGAGAGAGGGGAGAGGGCGATTTCCGGCGGGTGATCGGCTATTTCGGTGAGGCTCTTCTCTCTCCGTTATGATCGAGAAACCCTTTCCTCTCTCTGTTCGTCGCCTTCGTCGCCGTCCTCCCATTCTCCATTGCGATCGATGGTGAATAGAAGCTCTTTTTCCGGTGAGCCAGAGCGCTTTGTCTCTTCAGCATTGTGTCGTGTCTGTGATTTCCAGCTATGATCTCGAGTTGTTCACTCTCTATCTCTCTTTCTTTCTCTCACGAACCAGAGAGGCAAAGCCCTAGCATTGTGACCGACCTTCTATGCTCTCGCCGGCTTTGCGAGATAGGATGACAGTCCAGAGCGATCCTCACCACTGCATCTGCGATCTCAAACCAGAGCGATCCTCATCCCACTCCCATCTCCTGATCTACGAGATACCTTGTGGTTTGCCGCCGTCGCAATCACGATCTCTGAGATGTGAAACCCTGCGGTAGCTAGGGTTTGTTAAAAAAAAATTTAATAAATTAATAAAATTGGTATATTTTGTAATGAATTAATAAATTAAAAAAATAACAACTTTTATATTATTAATTGGTATTCTAATAAAAAAATTAATAAAAAGAATCACAATTTTTTTAAAAATTAATGAATTAATGAAAAATTAATTTAAGTTAATTAATGAAAAATTACTATAAATAAAATTAGAACATTAATATAAATACATGAATATTAATTGATATTAATTATAATGAATTAATAAATTAAACAAAATTAACATAGGAAAGAAAATAAGGAGAAAAAGAAAAGAAAATGAAGGAAAAGAAAAGAAAAGAGTATTGTAAATAAAATCACAAATTTTATATTTTATAAGGGCAAAAAAAATATTACCGTAAAAATTTATTCTATAGCTTATTCAACCAAACACTACTCTGTTGATTAAATTTATAATTTCATAGTTACACGAAACATGATAACAACTTATGTTTAAAGTTATAATGAGAGTGTTTGGTGGGACTTTTTGAGCCAACTTATGATTTTTGACTTTTAAAAAGTTATTTTGGACTGTTTGGTTAAATTTATTTTAAACAGTTTCTAATTCTAACAACTTATTTTAATTCAAAAAAATTGATTCTGAGAAGCTGATCACCCTTCTGATTATCAGCTTCTGCTGTGTACATATTAATTAACGATTATACTCTTAAATTTTTTTATTTTTTATTTTTAAAAAATAAAAAAAGACCCAGATAGATTATAAAATATTATTACTATTTTTATGAGAAATGTAGGCAAACAGTAAATAATAAAAAATAAAAGTTAATTGAAAAAGTTAATTCACAACTTATTAATTTAACAAACACTACTCAACAACTTAAATTTATAATCTAGCAGGTATACCAAATAGATTAATAATTTTTGATTAAAGTCATAATATATAAGCGGTTAAGTTATAATTTAGAATCTATTTTAATAATTACATCAAATAAAATTAATGTATAATTTATTAAGTTATAATTTTATAACCACGTTGACAGGAACATTTGTGTCGTGCTTTTCGTCCGATTAACTTTTGTGAGAGTGCCTTGTTGACTTGGTCGTTGAGACTTCTTCGGAGATGTAGATTAGAGGAAATCTAGACCCATGATGAGTTGCATTAATTATTTGTGTCCTGGCTTTTCGTCCGATTAACTTTTGTGAGAGTGCCGTGTTGACTTGGGCTTGAGACTTCCCAAGAGATTGTTTGGCCTATTTTAAAACGATAATTATAATTAATATTTTAGTTAAAAATTAATTATAAATTAATTATAATTAATTTTTTTATAAGAGAGAAAAATAAGTTATAATTTGATAAGTGAATTATAACACATTTTTCAAAAAGGGCCTTAATCCTCTAGGCATCATATTTTCTATTGACAAAAATATGATAGGATCCTTTATTATCTTATGATTTTTAAACAATATATCTATACATGTATCTAAGTTAAAAATAAATATTAAATACACTAAGAGGTTATTTGAGATGTTTTAAATAAGTACACTTTTTGACTTTTTATAAAATATGGGTTGGGTTTGAAGTTATGTGGTAGAGAGGTGATATGACTTAAATAAAATGATGTAACTTAAATATGATAGTAACTTTTTGACTTTTTAACTTTTTTAGTATATGTCAAACAAGACCTAATTATTTTAAGTGGTATCATCAATTACAAATATATATATATATATATATATGTATATAAATATGACTAGGTAATGTTAGATTTATTTTTTGGTGTGCCTCAATTACATAGACTCCGTAACTAGATAAAACTAATATTTAAAATAAAGTTCAGTAATTGAAATTTTAAATATGGGATAATTACTCTTCTAAGATAAGAAGAAAACCTTGATGGACATGAATTCTTCTGATATAGTTTATTTGGGCCTCTTCTCTTCTCTATATAAGAACGAGTAACTCCCCTTACATAATATGAGTATTTTTCAACCACTCTAAGTTCTATAATCATCCTAATTAAGAGAGAAGAAAGTGAGCCAAGAATTCAAGGTTCAACTATTAAGGGTATTTTCTCAACTTCTCTAATTCAATGGCTGACAAAGGTATGTTACTTTTATTCTTGAGATGTATTGAATTCAAGATCCTGTAAAGCTCAATCCGCATTATTATTATGGTTACATGTACATTAATTTTTTACATGTGGTATCAGAGCCTTAGTTTTGTGAATCAATACACCTTGAAATAATAATATATTTATGAATAAGATTATTTACCAGTAAATCCCATCTCATAAACAATTATACCAATCAGTCCCAAGTTTAAACTTTTGATCCGATAAGTCCCATGAGTGGAGAGATTTATTCCTTTTGATCCTATTTTCCATGTATGGCGTTGTGGCGTGGACGATTATACCCATCATTTTGTTGATTTGGATGTGTTTGATTTTTAACTCATACGTCCAACAGACAAACAAACCACTCCATATAACAATTCTCTCTCTCTCTCTCTCTCTCAAATTCTCTCTCTGTCCATTAATGGCTATTCCATTGTAATTCTTATTCTTACAAACATGCTGGGGAATTACACTTAGGATGACCCTACAACAACAAACCCAACACCAATTTTCAATGGCATGTTATATAGAAATCAGTTGATGCAATCTCATCCCTTTCTCTCTCTCTCTCAGTCCTTCCTCATCTTCTTCTTCTTCTTCTTCTTCTTCTTCTTCTTTTTCTTCTTCTTTGAAACTCTAATTCTAACTCGACCCAATTCCTCTAATTTGAGACTTAGTCTGTTGTTCGATGGCCCTAGAGAGAGAAATTCAGGAAACCAAAGAGGTAAATCCAATTCGATTGCCTGAGAATTGAGTAATTTTTATGGGTTTGCTTACTTGAGGTTGAGAAAATTCTGGAAAATTGAAGAAAATTGGTTCTTTTTTGTTTGGTTGCCTAGAAAAATTGATGTTTCGCGGTGTTTTGCTGTGACGGTTGTGTGTCGGTGCGGTGTTTCTCGGTGTTTTTATACAACGTCAATTTTTTTTTTTTTGTGTTGGTGGCATACCGATGTTGAAGCTTCCGTTGATGTTTCGTTCTTTGCAACGTTGACTCAGTTTGGTGTGTGGCTTGTGTGACTGTAGGTTGTGTGTTTCGGGGGATTTGTGTGTTGTGTTTTTAGGATGGGTGTGGTTGTGCGGATGTGTTTTCTTTGTATGTGCATTTTCCTGGTATGTGCATTTTTTTGATGTGTGGTTTGTGTGTGTGTGTGTGTGTATTTATTGGTGTGTGGGTTATGTGTCTGTGTTTTCTGCACCTTATTTGTGACTGTATTGATTTGTATTCCATTGTCAGGGAAATAGAGACGATGGTGTCACATACGTAGCAGTTCAGACTTCGACACCTCCGTTTGTTTGCAGGTCGGCACCTCCATAGCAGTGCATTAGTTTCTTTGCATTGGGGGGTTGTGTGACTGTGAGGGGTATGTGGAGCAGGGTTGGTAGTGTGTTTTGTTTTTGGGGTGGGCGTCGTGTTACTGCGGTTTGGTGACAAGTGCATTTCCCTGGTGTGTGGGTGTGTGTATCGATGTGTATTGCATTGTAAATGTGATTTTCTCAAATTGTTTTTCCCATGACAAGGTATGAAGACACATGTAATGTTGATTTGTGGCTATGGCAATACCAACACTGCTATTAGTTTGCAAGCCCCATTACAATTTGATGATATGGTGAATAGTGTGTGCGAGCTGGTGTTGTGTGGCACATGCCAATTGACCCACATAACCAATAAAGCAAAAAAACCCTTAGTGTGCTCTTATGTTGTGTGACACCTACCCGGTATGCACGTGCCCTATCACCCAAACCCAATAACCATGTAACACGAGCGTAATCAATTACACTTGCCACGCTTACACCAAAAACCCATACTAGATGGCATTACTGTCTTTTCACAAATGAAAGGACCAAATGGAACATTAAAAAACATATGGGACTATTTGGATCATAAGGTCAACAAATAGGATTTATTGGAAAATTTCCCTTATGAAGGATTATGAATATTGTTATTGTATTATAATTATAATTATTCATGATACTAAGTGTGGTCCCTTGCTTTTTTCTGATGTGTCCTCTGAGGCATAACTGTCTGAAGCCAATTCATCTAGTAAGGTTAAAAAGGTGAGCAGGGCTATTGGCTCCAATAATGAGGGACCAAAATTGCATGATAAACGTGTAATATGTGTAGACACCCCATTTTTGACCGACCTTAAGACTCATACGTCACCAATTGAGTGCTCGGTGATGTTGCATATTGTGCTCATTCTGAGGTTGCGGAGTCTCGGCTGCGAGCCTTGCCTTCGAACTTCGAGAGCCTCGACGCTCTTTTGTGCTTTGCCTCGGTTTGCGAATCGAGTCCTGTTTTCTCTGTTTTCTCTTCCCGAAGGAAGGAAGAGGTCTCGTAGACCATCACTCAGTGGCCATAGGCTACGCTTCGTGGTCGTAGGCCATTTTTCCCGTTTGGAGCCCAGTTTTCGGTTTTCGAAGCCGTCGGCGGTGTGCCTCGGTTCGGGACCGCTTAACTACTTCCGTTTGCTCCAGTTTTTGGCACACCTTATTTCCTCCCTTTAGAGGGACACTGTGGCCCAGGAGACCACCTTTGTGGTCATACGCCACTTCCGGTGCCTAACAGCCTGTTTTCGGGGCCCTAGACTGGGCATTTTGGCCCCCGAACCTTCGTTTTGCATCCGTTTTGATCCATTTTTGGTAGGGACCCTATTTTCATTGCTAAGGAGGTGGTAAGATGGTGGGAGGCCACCTTTTCCCCTGAAAAACCAGTTTTCTCTTTTTCTCTCTCCTAAAGTCGATTTTTCTGACAGAAAGCTGGTTTTTCTCACTTTTGAGCCATAATTTCTGGCTTTTCATACCACCATTGTGTTGTGCTCATCTGGGAGGCCACCAATATGGGTAGGCCGACTAGTAATTCTTCTTGACCCTTTTGAACCTTTCTAAAAAGTTGATTTTTCTGTCTCTTAGGTCACATTTTCTGATTTTCCACCGTACAGCTGTGTTGCACTCATTTGAGAGGCCACCTTTCTGGGGTGGCCGGCCAGCACTTCTCCTTGAACCTTTTGACCCCTGGTCGGCCGACTAGGGGGAGTGGCCGGCCGACCACCTTAACTGGTCAGCCTGATTCCTGCTTTTTGGTCTCTTTGAGTGTAAGCCAGTTGTGCCAGCTGGAAGCCTCAGAAGTGATCCTTCATACACGTGTATGGAGCATCTTTGAGCTTGGTTTTTAGCTTCCTTAAGAAGCTTTAGAGCCTCTCCTCTATAAAGGAGGGGCTGAGCTTCCATTGCAAAGGGTTGAACAACTTTGAAGGCTTACAACTCTCTCTCTCTCTATATCTCTACACTTGAGCCTTCAAACCCTAATTTTCTTGGACCATTTGCACTACAACCCTTAGCACCACACCTCCTCCATCCATTCCAGCACTTTAGGACTGATTTTCAAGGGTTGAAGGTTCACCAACTTGGTCGAGAAGCTCCAGCTTTACTGCTCTTCAAGGGTAAGCACCTATTTCCCTTAAACTTGTATTTTTTTGCTCCATTGATTAGCCTTACTTGCAAGTATTTATGGACTTTGTCATAAACTAAAAAGTGTCATATTTTGAGTTCCTCTTGAATATTGATTAAGGACACTTTTCTGTTTGAGGTCTCCTACATCCTTGTATGCTTTATCCCTCTTTGTAGGCCTATTTTGCATCATATCTTAGTCCTACTTGTGAGCATTTTTGAGATTTGTCATAAACTATAAAAAGTTTCCTTTTGAGCTTATAAACATGTTTACTTAAGGTCACGTCTCTGTTTGGGGTCATCTCCCCCCTTTCATGCTTTATTTCTTCATGTTTTGAGCTATGCATGTGAGTATTTGCATTGGCCTTGGTTTGGCCTCTTAGCCACTGAAACCCAGTGGATTTTTAGTGGCTTGAATGTGTTTTTGAGAGCTAAAATCAGAGGGGGGTGACCCCCTCTCTCCTTGTTTTGTTTGTTGGCCCTTTTGGCCTTCCAAAGGGCCCCTCACTTGCATGTGGTGAAGTCACTTTTTGGGCCCAATTTGGTGAGTTTGAAGGTCTATCCAAGCTCTGTCTGGGGCCTTTTTGACCATATTTTGTGTCCATAATGCATGTGTAGAACAATTCCATTCAAGGCCTTTTGAAGGAGCCTTTCATTGTATGCTTCATTGACCCATTTGAGGGCCAATTTGGTGAGTTTTAGGTTTGTCATAATTGATTTCCAAAGTTGGTTTTGCCATGTTAAGTGTCCTTGTTGTATGTGTTGAGTAATCTCTTGCATGGCCCTTCAAAGGAGCTCATCATTTTTGCATGCGTTGGATGCATTTCAGTGGTTATTTGGGGCTTATTTGACATATCATGTTCCTATTTTTGGTTGGTTCGAGGACCTCTCTTATGCTTCATGTACATGCCATGTAAACCATGCTTACTAGCCTAGGTTGCGTGTTGTTTTGGCCCTTCATGTTGGCACTTTTTGGCCATGCTTTGAACTAACATTGTGCTTATTTTGGACTACCCTAGCTCTGTTTTTGGGCCTTGTGGTCGAATGATGTCTGTTTTGCATACTTGTAGTTCAATGCATTTGCCTAGCTTCGAGTTTTGAGTTTCATTGCATGCATATACTGAGGTGTGTTCATGTTTTGAGCCTATTATTCACCATATTTCAGAGCTGTAAATTGCATGTTTGTATGCCATCTTTCATCCCTTGCCATGCTTTGGTAGAGTGGTATTTCATGCCTTAGGTTCGATCCTTGGCATTCGTACGCGTTTGCATGTATTTCGGTTGTTTCATTTTAATCACATGGCCACTGATGTGAGTGTGGCTGAGGTCCACTCACATTGGTATAAGTCCATCTTGCATCGAGCATGCCATGTAGTTCATGTTGTTTCATGTTTAGCCTTTGCATTGCGTATGCTAGGTTGTTAGGAGCATTGTGCATGCCATGATATGTCATTCCTCGCATTGTGTATGCTAGGTTGATAGTCACATTGAGTATGCCTTAGTTCATGAGCATTGCGCATGTCATGTAGTGTTAGCATTGTATATGCTAGGTGCATGTTTGCATTTTATCCCTTGCATGCTTGCATCACTTGGTTACATTATACTTAGGATTGCATGCTAGTCACATTTGCACGTGCCATGCATTGCTTGTTGCATTGTGCTTGGAGTAGGGTTTAGTCCAAGCACGGGAAACGAGGGACATTTCGTACTCCAAGTGACGAAACGTGCCTCGATTCTTGGTCGCCAACATTCCGGATTTCCCATGATAGAGTTTAGGCCTTAAGTGTGTATTTGTGCATTCATGTCACATTAAAACGTGCAATTCGACTCCTCGGCCATCATGCATTAGGATGCGTGGTTGATGGCCCGAGGACCGAGGGCTACATTCCTTAGAGCTTGTGCAAGGACGGGGAGGAGTGGTCACGCACACATATGTTAAAAATACCTTGCTTTCTCTCCTCCTTGCCTTTGTTGCAGAAAAACCAGAGTCCAGGGGCAGAAAGTGGTCGGCCGACCAGGTTTCCTGGTAGGCCGACCACCTTTCTTGGTTTCCACCATAAGGGGTGGTCAGCAAGGGTTTTCCAAGCCAATACCTGGTCGGTGGCCTTCCCGAGGTGGAGTTTCAGCCTTCTGGAACTTTGTGTAAGTTTCTAAAGTCAGCTGCAAACAAAGGCGAGACGAGACATCGCGATGGAATTTACCGGCAAAGCACATCGAGCATGCATGCATCCATTATCATCCAAAACAGAGCCGAGGCAGTCACATTCATTTAATTTATTTGCTTACTTAGCTAATTTGTTAATTAGTTAGTGGTTGTGTAATAATTAATTGTAATTCGTTATTTATTCGGACTGTATTACTTTCGGACTGTATATTATTTATTCGGACCCTCTGAGCGAGGGCACAATTGTAATAAGTGTGCGTGCGTGTGATGTATGTCTTCCAACCCCACGTCTTTCTCCCTTTTATTTGCCAGCTTATGATGGAAAGATTAGGGCATGTTTCAATTAGTATACTTATGCTCGCATGTTTGCATCCATTCATCTGTCATGCATGCACCGAGCTCGGCTCATCATACTAACTGCGTTTGTATTTCAATTTCGAGTTGAATACTTGATAGCTGTAGCATTTCACATGTCATTTTAGAATAGCCAAGCCTATTGTAGTTGCATTTTTGCATGTGTTGCATTAGGCACTTCTGTATAGTTAGAATCATGCATTGATTTCTAACTAGTTTTTGTTTTGGCTTGGAGTACTCGGTAAGTGTTTATGCTTTAGCATCCCCACGTGTGTGTGAGTAACTGCCATGATAGCATGCTTACCATGAGGCTAATTGCTTATGTGTTATACCTGCCTGAATGCCTGTGGGTGAAGGTTGGGTTATTTGGATTGGAACAATTCATCAATTATGAGTTTTAAGTCCACTTGAGAGTGGCAAATCATCTTGCTTTTCTAAGCCCACCTGAGGGTGGCAAATCAACATTTTAGCCTACTTGCGAGTAGCAAACCGTTTTCAAAACAAACATGAGATGTTTCATTCCAATTCTGGCGACCCAGTCTATAATTGTATGCTGTGCACATCACATAGATAATCTAGGCTAATAACCGGAATAAGAATGCATAATGTTTTCAAAACTAGATATCATGGTTAGAGGATAGATGACCTGGCAACTGTGGAAGAGGACTTTGCTAACCTCCAATTTTTCAATGAACAAGAGCTAGAGGGCATGGTAGTCAACTGGTCAGATTTTGAGGAGTCAGCAGAGGTCACCGGGTGGCTTGATGACCTGCCAGACGTTGTTGACGAAGCTCAGTTGAAACAGGGCCCGGCAGATGCAAGAATATCAGTGGTGGCCGGAAGGGCCGGAAATCAGAATGAATCGCCGAAGAGCGCCGGTGCTAAGAATTTCGCTCAAGACTTGGGCATTGTGAATACGGGAATTATTGAACAGCCAGCTGTACTGACGCAGTTGGAACAAGAAGGTTTGAGGATGCCGAGAGAATTAGGAAAGCTAAGGGGACTGAGAGTGTTCTGTGCACGAAGATAGAGAATGCTGCGAGCATGTGGACGGAGAGTACTGCGGGTGCAATTGAACCGGAGACAGACAGGTGTCTGTTGGCTGCCAACGAAATGTGGTGGGAGGACGATGATTTATGTCTTGCCCACACAGATGAGGATTGGGGGAGCAATCAGCCAGATGATACCTGGTATATCGGCGAAGTCGATCATATAACCAGGAGCGGGCGGTATTTCAAGCCCCCGCACCTAGACCAGCCAGAGGCATCTGGAAAAGATAAGGAGGCAGAGAAGCAGAAAAAGAAGCAACTCGAAGAAGAGGCTGTACTAAAGCAGTTAAAAAAGATACAGGCAGACATCTACATCTGGGGACTGCTTATGGCATCGCGAGTGCATCGACAAGCTGTCTTATCGGCCATGGATAAGGCCAAGCTCTCAATGGACACCACGTCCGAACAGCTGGTGGGCTTAGTTTTTCCGGGAGGAGCTACCCCGATGTTGACCTTTTCTGACAAAGAACTGCCACTTGAGGGTGCAAACCATAACAAGCCACTCTACATCTCCGTGGAGTGCAGAAACAAATGGATACCCGTGGTGCTTGTCGACACAGGGTCCGGCATCAATGTGTGTCCAGCAAGGACTGCCTATGCCATCGGTTTGAAGACCGCGGACTTTGTGCCAACAGCCCAGGTGATTCGGGCATACGACAACACAAGCAGAGAAGTCATGGGGATGGTGAAAATTCAGACCAAGGTAGGGCCGGGGCAGCATGAAATTGACTTTCACGTCCTAGAGGTTCCCGCCACTTTCAATCTACTCTTGGGGCGGCCGTGGCTGCATCAAGTGAAATCAGTTTCTTCTACCTTGCATCAAATGGTGAAATACCCCCATGGAAAGGGAGTAGCCATTGTTTTTGGGAATTCATTGATCCATCCACCGCCGGAAGTATCTACGCCAGTTTTGGAAATTGAGCACGGTATGGAGGATGTGTTCTTATCCGGTTTTACCCTAGCTAAGGCCCGGGTCGTGCAGAACATCTTAGGTATTAATGAGGGGGTGTATGTCAGTGCTCAATCAGTATATCTCATGAACAAGCTTCAACACATCCCTGGGATGGGATTGGGAACGAGCGGCCGGAAGGGCGTCACAACATTGGCCGAGGTGCCACATAACCCACATACCTTTGGCTTGGGTTATTTGCCCAGCAAAGAGGATTGGATAAGGAAGGGTAAGGAGATGGCTAGGAGAGCTAGAGCGAAGAAGGCGGAGAAGCCTTTTGACTTAATGCACTGGCACATTCAAGGTACCCTAAACGGACGCTTCGTCCGGGAGAGGGAGGACTTTCCGTTTTGTGGCTTCCTAGAGCCGTGGCTGAACGCGGAGAGGAAGCACATGCTAGGTTTAGAGATTTTCTTTGACCTGCAGTTACTCGGGGATGACGTTGCCGAAGAGCAGACAGACCCATTAGCTGAGGTTGAGCAGAGCAAGAAAATGGAGTCTGAGGACGCCGAAAGTGAAATGGGGGTAGCGCTGGCGTGTCTACTTTCAGATCCTCCGATCGAACAGAAGTGCTTGGAGGATAACTTCTCGGTATGCATGATCGGGAATGGAACGGCTGCGGGCCTACCAGCAAACATTTTGGATGCATCTATCACACCCTCTCTCATCTGGCAGTATGAAGAGGGATTTTTGTCAAGCAGCACCGGGTCAGGTAGTAAGTCGGAATCTGATTCCACTGAGTCTGTTGAGTCGGAATCAGGTTCCAACTCGAATGAGTCTGAGTCCGGTATTCCTGGGGATGATAACCCGGATACCACAGTCCTGTCCAGGTCATCTTTTTCTTTCTCTTTTGAGTCTGTTGTAACCGAAGAATCGGACGATTTGGATGTGCTTAATGAGAATAATGTGGCTGTGGTTTCTAAGTACTTTTCTGTGCCCTTGATTTATTGCATTAACTCAGACTTTCAAAATTTTGATGAAAACGACGAGGAAGAAATTCCTCCAGTTTTGCAACGCTTAATTGAACAAGAGCAGGAAAGATTTGTCAAACCCTTAATGGATGAAATCACTACTGTGAATGTCGGTACTGAAGAGGACCTGCGGCTGGTCCAGATCGGGTCCACGTTGTCTTCGGAGGAACACGAGCGCTTAGTCGCTTTATTAAAAGATTTCAAAGACGTTTTCGCGTGGTCCTACGAAGACATGCCTGGAATCGATCCTGAGATCGTACAGCACCGGATCCCTCTTGACCCCGAGGCCCGACCCGTTAAACAAAAACTCAGAAGGATCTGCCCGGACTGGGCTCTCAAGATTAAGGAAGAGGTCACCAAGTAAATTGACGCAGGTTTTCTACTGGTATCCGAATACCCAACTTGGTTGGCCAACATCGTTCCGGTGCTGAAGAAGGATGGTAGGATCCGGATATGCGTGGATTTCAGGGACTTGAATAAACCTAGTCCGAAGGACGACTTCCCCTTGCCGCATATCGATGAGTTGGTGGACTTCATAGCGAGGCATGCTTTGCTTTCGTTCATGGATGGCTTTTCGGGCTACAACCAGATAGTGATGGCACATGAAGACCGAGAAAAGACCGCATTCACTACCCCGTGGGGAACTTACTGCTACAGAGTGATGCCATTTGGGCTAAAGAACGCCGGAGCTACATATCAACGAGCCACGACCACAGTATTGCACGACATGATCCACAAAGAGGTTGAGGTGTATGTGGACAACATGATTGTCAAGTCCAAGGAAAGAGAGGGCCACTACACCACCTTGCAAAAGTTCTTTCAAAGGATTAGAGAATTTCGGTTGCGGCTGAATCCTCAGAAGTGTACGTTCGGTGTTACAGCCGGGAAAATGCTAAGGTTTCTCATTACACAGAGAGGCATCGAAGTCGACCCTTCCAAAATCAAGGCCATCTTAGAAATGCCACCACCAAGGACTAAAAAGGAGGTGCGAGGCTTTCTGGATAAAGTGCAATTCATAAGACGGTTTATCTCAAAATTAACCTTGACTTGTGAACCACTTTTTGGTCTCCTGAAGAAAGGAAGGAAATTCTAGTGGGACGGCCGATGCCAAGCTGCTTTTGAATAGATCAAGGAATATTTACAGAACCCACCCGTTTTGTCACCGCTAGAGCCGGGGAGACCGTTGATATTGTACCTTTCAGTAACTGAGACCACAACGGGCTGCATGCTCGCGCAGGAATCTGAGCAAGAAGATGTTAGAGTATGAGACCCGCTACACACCATTGGAGAAGGCTTGCTTAGCCTTGGTATGGGCTACCAGGAAGCTGCGGCACTGCCTGTTAGCTCACACTGTAATGTTGGTTTCGAGATTAGATCCCATTAAATATCTCTTCGAGAAACCGGCACTTACGGGTAGGCTAGCTCGTTGGTTGCTGTTGCTTTCCGAATTCGATCTGAAATATGTGACGCGCAAGTCAGTCAAGGGAAGAGCAGTAGTAGAGTTCTTAGCCGATCAACCAGTGGAAAGGGGTGAAGCAGTTGAGTACTTATTTCCAGATGAGGCCATTTTGCATATCGACGACTAGTTTTGGACGATGTATTTTGACGGAGCGTCCAACCAGTATGGGTATAGGATAGGAGTGTTGCTGATAGCACCTGACAATTCCCGTATCCCTCTAGCCTTCAAACTCTGGTTCAAAGTCTCGAACAACGAAGCAGAATATGAGGCATGTATTGCCGGTTTAGAAGCAACTCTGGAACTAAGGGCAAAACGGTTGGACGTCATCGGGGACTCGAATCTTGTTGTGTCTCAAGCAAAAGAAGACTGGAAAGTCAAAGAAGAAAAGATGATAATGTATCACCAAACCTTGGATCTGCTGATTCCTCGGTTTGAGAAGCTAAACTTCACTCATCTACTAAGAGAAAATAACAGGTTCGCAGATTCACTAGCAACTCTATCTTCCATGATAGACATCCCGTTTGGAGTCCAGATGCATCCAGTAATTATCGACCAGAAATTTGTGCCGGCTTACGAGTCAATTGCTGCTATAGATGAGGTTCAGGATGAGAACCCCAGGTATTACGACGTTTAGAATTTCTTAGAGAAGGAAGCATATCCACCAGGGGTAAATGCCAAGGATAAAAGGGCAATCAGAAGAATGGTCGTTCAGTTCATCATCTGTGGAGGTAAATTGTATAAGAGAGGTCATCTGGGAATGCATAAGCTGTGCGTTGAAATTGAAGAATCAAAACGCCTGATGGAGGTCATCCATAGAGGAAAATGTGGTGCGCATATGAACGGGGTAATGCTGGCACGGAAAATCCTCAGACAGGGTTACTACTGGTCCACCATAGAGGAGGATTGTATCGACTTTGTTCGGCGATGCCACAAATGTCAGATCCATGCAAACCACATGAACATCCTGCCGTCGAAGTTGTACAATATGACTTCGCCATGGCCATTTTCAGTTTGGGAAATCGATGTGATCGGGGTTGTTACCCCGAAGGGGTCTAATGGGCATGAGTTCATCTTGGTCGCGATAGATTATTTCACGAAGTGGGTTGAGGTCCAATCCTATGCGGTGTTGAAGGCGTCACATGTTGCAAAATTCATCAGAAACAACATCATCTGTCGATATGGGGTCCCAAACGAGGTCATTTCAGATAATGATTCCCACTTCAAGAAGGAAGTGATTGACTTGTTGGAGAAATACAACGTGGCTTTTCATAAGTCGTCTACATACCAACCGCAAACCAATGGGGCGGTCGAGGCCGCCAACAAGAATATCAAACACATGTTGCAGAAGATGGTGGAAACCTACAGGAATTGGCCAGACAAGCTGCCGTTTGCTCTGTGGGGGTACCAGACTTCAATTAGAGCTTCTACTGGGGCGACTCCGTATTCATTAGTTTATGGGATGGAGGCCGTTCTACCTATTGAAATTGAGGTTCCGTCTCTGCGAGTGCTGGCTGAGTGTCAGATAGCCGAAGTAGATTGGCAACAGAGCAGATTTGAAAAAGTCATGCTTTTTGACAAGCGCAGACTAAAAGCACTGTACCATGTTCAAGGTTATCAACGCAGAATTGCCCGGGCTTTCAACAAGAAAGTTAAGTCCAGGAATCTAAAAGAAAGAGATTTGGTGCTCAAGGACAACCGAGCTCCTATCCACGACCCAAGGGGCAAGTTTAGACCCAATTGAACTGGTCCCTACATCATTAAGTCTATCTGGTCAGGTGGAGCTGTGGTTCTAATGGACCTAGATGGCCTAGAGTTCTCACAACTGATCAACATGGACAAGTTGAAGAAATGTTATCCCTGAGAGGCTCGCTAGGCCGAAACCCGAAAGGGCGACCTAGGCAAAAGCCAGAGCACAAAAAAAATTAAAATTATAAAAACTGAGCTCGCAAAGTTGAAAACCTACAAAGGGCGGCCTTGGCAAAAGTTAGAGCGTAAAAGGAGAGTGAAATACTTTAGTGAACCTAAGCCGGAACTACGTAAGGCTTGATTCCCATCTTTGGGATATGTAGGCAACTTCATCCTGAAGCTCAGCCATAAACTTTTCCTTAATCAACTTTGTCCATTTGATCATCTCGACCATCTTTGTTTATTCAGCATTCAAGAGTTCAGTTATGATCTCCGGTGCAGTACTCTTCAGACTAGGGGCAACTTTCCGTTGCTGCGCAGTGCTGCGGTACTATTCAGACTAGGGGCAACTTTCCAGTTGCTGGGATCCGGGGTTGTGCATCTCAGTGACAAATTTCAGGCGTGTCCAGTTCTGATCCATATCGAAAATGGTTTTGAAAAGTTTTAATAAAAGTTGACTTTGTTCAAAATTAATCTTTTTACAACTTAGACCATTTTTAGACCAAAGCGGAAAATTTTCAGTACCCACAACCTTCAATTTCATTGATTTCAATACAGAGTTCTCCTGCTCTTGCATACAAATTGAAGTTGCTTTTTATTACAATCATAGAGAAAACTTGAAAGTACGTATAAAGCAATAAATCCGAGGCATAGCTAAGTCAGGTGTTCCTACGCCCCCTCCCAGAGCTGGTCGAAGCCTCTGATGCCAAAATAGGCCCTTCCTGTGCCTCTTCACTGAGCCAATCCAAGCACTCATCAGACAAAGTGCAACTGAAAGTGGGAGCAGGGGCCAAGAGCTCTCTAGTCCTCCATGTTGTGGCGTACCGGGCAAGCTGTGTGCCTCGAACCGGGAATGCAGCAGGATACTCTATCCCCTCTGGCGGGCAAGTCTGATCATGTCCGAATTGGCGCTGGAACCAGAACGAAAAATAGAAGACACAGTGTGTCATGCCAATCAATTGAATCCCAGGTTGACGGGTCATGTTGTAACTCATCGCCGACAGATTGAGCCAAGGGCAGCACCAAGCGATGCGATTTGCAAACAAATTGCACATCCAACTATACCACCACCCCTCATCAAGGGCATCGACCAGGCGTTGTCGAAAAAAGTAGCCGCGAGCTGAGTATGCGAGGCAAGACTCCACAATCTGTAACTTGTCCATCAACCACACCTGGGGAGGGATTGAAAAATGAGAGAATAAAGAATAGAGAGATGTACGATGAGAGAAAAGTAAGAAAAGGGCTTTGTGAGAAAAACCGAGCTTGATGGCCGAGTGATGTGAGCAATACATATGTGAGATGGGGTAGGAAACATTACCTACAATAGTAGTGGGCTCCCTGCAAGCCTAGCCATCTCCCGGCGGTGAAAAGCGTCTAAGCCCATCAATGTCTCAGCCAATGTCATAGCAATGTAGCTCTTGCCCTCCTTCAAACCTTGGGCAACCTCGATCAACCGGACACCGGATCCTCCGGAACCTGAGGCAAGTAAGAAATGAGATAGCAAGCATAGGCAAAGCGAGTGTTGCCGATAGCCCTGCCAATAATGGTCGCCGCGGTCACCAGCATCAGAAAATCGGCAAACCAAGCTTGGGATGTCCAGCTCCCCATCATGAATCAATGATGGAGCATCATGCAAAGTGAGGCCGCACATTTGTCCTAAGGCTTGGACGTGGCCGAATCGGAATTGAGGCAAGATTTCCTCGTTACGCTCGGACTCCATCAAAACTTGGAAATCCTCAAAAGTAGGACACATCTCTTGCCCGCTAAAGCTAAAGACGTGTGTTATCGGATTCCAAAACCTTGCCGCGGCATAGAGGAAAGGAAGATGCAGTGGAGTACGGCCCAGCGTGAATAGTGCATTCAAGCCGAAGCCCCGGAAGTTTAACTTTTCCGAGCTGTCTAGAGAAGCAATCCAAGCTGTGAGATTTTGGATGAAGAACGCCTCCATTTTGATGCAAAACTAAGATAAAATGAAAGAGCCACGAAGTTGGAGCTTTTAAAGAGGATAAGACACTGTTCGGGGGACACGTGTTGAAAATTTGGTGGCTGCCAAGCTAGGTGGTCGGCCGACCACCTTTTCTGGTAGGCCGACCACCCCTCTCCCCTCCAATGCAAAAAGCTAGTCGGCCAACTCCCTTAGGTGGTCGGCCATAGAGAGGAAGGTGGCTTTGGTCTTGTTCTAGCTTCTAGAAGAAAGTTCCTAGCATTTCCATGCATTGGGGGTGTTGAAGGTGCGAGTTTTCCTCTGTTTCGGATGCGTTCCATCATCCAGATCGTCCAAAATGCATTTGCTTATCGAGTTGTTGTTAAATCCTGCTTATCGAGTTGTTATTTTGCTTATTGAGTTGTTGTTTTGTTTATCGAGTTGTTTAGTTTATCAAGTTATTAAGTTTTGTCGAGCCGTTGAGTCTTGTATATTGAGTTGTTACTCTTTGTTTAATAAAAATTGTTGTGTCTTGCTTATCGAGTTGTAAACTTGCTAAGGTTCTATTCTTTCTCAGTAAGTTAAGTTGCTTTGTTTGTTGCGTCGGTTCACTACCTGACTTGGCAATTTTCAAATGCACAATTCCATTCAATCTCATTTTGTGCAAAATGATGCGATGCGATGCAAGAACATAAAATGTAACACTTTTTGAACAAAAGCTGTTTCATTTCATCATGCTTCCTTTGTTACAACATTTTACAACAAGGGTACAAGTTTTATAGAAAATAAAACTACCTAATAATGTACAATGTGCTACAACTACTAATAAAAAAGGCAAATAAAGCGGGGAACAACTGCATCAATGCTATCAAGCACAGGAGTAAGTGGCTCTCTTTGTCCTCTTCTGCGGAACAGGCTCAGCACCATCATCGTCGTCTGAGTCAGAGCTGTCGTCCTTGGGATCCTCCTCAGCCTCATCTCCACTGCCAGAACCGGAACCGGAACCGGAACCACCCTCTCTATCAGCAGATGTCTCCGACTGGGGATGCACAGGCTCCTCTTCCTCGCTGGACCCCTCTTTTTTGATATGCGCTCTGCGTCCGGCTCGTCTACGAGACGACTGCCCTCTCCCAGCTCCTCGGGAAGGCCCAGATGGCCCGGCTTTTGGTCCGATATGTAGCGGAGGCATCTGAAAAGAAAGAATGCAATACATCAGCCAAAGTATGTATATCAGATGCAGATGCAAGAAAACCACATGAAGTGGATGTGTGCAGATATAGTACACGAATGTGGTGAGTGTCAGATGTGTTCTACACATACAATTAATCAATGCAGTAAGATGTTCAAGTTCAACATGTCATCAGAAGTATGATAAATGCGAGAAAATTAAAGAGTACCTGAAAACCAAGGATGGACAACTGCGCCTCTCTCCGCAAGACCATGCCCTAAAGCGAGGCCACCAATCCGAGCATCCCGTCCATGTACTCTCTGGGTGGCTGCAAATACAAGCTCAAATCATCAGTGACTAAATGAATGCCTAATTATCTGGGTGATAAATGAAAAACAGTGGAGCATACCGGTGGTGAGTCAGGGTCACTGACGTATCGGTGATCAGCCATAGGAGGCTCTATCGGAATCGGGTAGGAAGTCCCGTATCGCCATCCCGTCAGCTCAGTAGGGATATCTGGCCATTCAGCGTGATGATAAGTCGAAGGAATCGGGGGGACCAGCCCAGCCCCACCTCTCGACGTACCGACTCTGCTAGTGGAAGGAGCACCTGCAGCCCGAGCTCGACTCGAAGATGGTATGTCAGCGGACCTCCTCGTAGGAATACGAACGCCTGTCAACGGGGGAATCAAATATGTGTGACGGTAGGTCGCGTACTCCCCCTTCTCCAAATGTAACAATACATCAGTACCCAACATGGCACTAGTAACCTCCTGGGGAGTGAGCCTCCCGGTAGTCCGCATGTCGACCGGAGGTACTGAGGGGACGTCCTGATGAGGGTAGCCCATCATCTGGCGCATAAAGCGTTTCCCCAGGAACAAGGCCCTACCAACCAGCCCCTCAAACAGGATCCTATACCGAGGGCGGCCCATCCTCCGGCAAGCTGAAACCAGAGGTCCCCGCCTAAAGGCACCCAGGGCTGCCAGGTGATCTACAGATAACCAATGCATAAGCCGATCAGAAATCGTAGATGTGCAAAATAAATCAAAGATGAAAATATGGAGAACTAAGAGTTCTGAATTACCTCTGTCGGCCGCACCGTGTCGAAATACTGCCGCAGGTAGGGGAGGGTCTCCCGAGGTCTCGGCTGGTACTGGCCCTCGAAAACAAGCGAGTAGGGGGTCATGAGGGGCACCTCCACCTCGAGCTCTGGGGCTAGCGTCGGGAACAACGCAAAAACCCATAACTGTGGAAAACAGGGCAAAAGCCATCAGAATACAGAATGCTGAGTGCAGAATCCGAATACAGATTGCTGAATGCAGAATGTGAGTACAGAATGTAAAGTGCGCCGTGCGTGCAGTGTACAGATAATGAAAAGCAAAAATGTAAACCAAACGGGCAGAAGGTACCTCCTAGGCTCTCCAGTAGCCGCCAACTATGTTCCCCCGCCCGCGGGAGGTCACGGTCATGTAGCAATAGAGGGTAGCCAAGCCGGCGCCACCCCAGTTATACTGACTGACCTGCGAGAGGTCCACCAGGGCACTCAGCAGATATAGCCCAACGGTGTTCCCCCTATTGGCGAACAGAGTGGTCCCGAAGAGGAACATCAAAAACCCTCGGGTGTACTGTGCTATCTCCTCAGGAGTCTCGGGCTCCCTCTGTCTGAAATATGAAGAAAACCAGGTGTACCAGACTCGGCCCGAGGATCAGTCGACCGGTGGGCAAGCTCCCAATAGATAAACCCAGGAGGTCTCCCACTTGCCCATGTCCTCATCATAAGGGATCGCCCAACCTCCCACGTCGAGGCCTGTCAATACAGCAAAGTCGAATGGGGTCATAGTCATGTCGCCGGCAGCCGAGAAATGAAACGAATTAGTGGTGTCCCACCACCTCTCCACAAGGGCGCCCATCAACGTCCTGCTGGCGAGATAGCAAGATATCCCAGTACAGAAAGGCCCGAACCCTGCCTGATCGACCCAATCACGGACGGCCTCTGGGAGCTTTGCATACCACTCCCTCGCAGCAATGGAGCCGTATCCCCGTCTAACACGGGAGGACACCTGCATTCACAATGAACACATGTCTTCAGTTTCAGAATGAAATGAATAAGCTGCGTGCAAATGAAATGTATGAGCTGTGTGCAAATCAAATCAAATACAATGCTATGAGCTGCGTGTTCAGAAATTCAAAATTTGGGTTGTGTGTTCAGATTTCAGAAATAGTGTGTGCTGCGTGTTCACCATCAAATATGAGCTGTATGTTTAGAAATTCAAAGTTTGGGCTGCGTGTTCAAATTTCAACAAATATGAGCTGCGTGTTCAACTTTCAACAAATGTGTGCTGCATGTTCACAAACAAATATGAGCTGCGTGTTCAGAAATTCAAAGTTTGGGCTGCGTGTTCAACTTTCAACAAATATGAGCTGCGTGTTCAGAAATTCAAAGTTTGGGCTGCGTGTTCAACTTTCAACAGATGTGTGCTCCGTGTTCACAAAAAAAGTTTGGGCTACGTGTTCAACTTTCAACAAATTTGGGCTGTGTGTTCAGATTTCAGAAATAATGTGTGCTGCGTGTTCACCATCAAATATGAGCTGCATGTTCAGAAATTTGAAGTTTGGGCTGTGTGTTCAACTTTCAACAAATTTGGGCTGTGTGTTCAGATTTCAAAAATAGTGTGTGCTGCGTGTTCACAAACAAATATGAGCTGCGTGTTCAGAAATTCAAAGTTTGGGCTGCGTGTTCAACTTTCAACAAATTTGGGCTGTGTGTTCAGATTTCAAAAATAGTGTGTGCTGTGTGTTCACCATCAAATATGAGCTGCGTGTTTAGAAATTCAAAGTTTGAGCTGCGTGTTCAACTTTCAACAAATGTGTGCTACGTGTTCACAAACAAAGTTTGGGCTGTGTGTTCAGATTTCAGAGATAGTGTGTGCTGCGTGTTCACCATCAAATATGAGCTGCGTGTTCAGAATTCAGAGATAGTGTGTGCTGCATGTTCACCATCAAATATGAGCTGCGTGTTCAGAAATTCAAGTGATTGAGCTACGTGTTCAAAATGCAAACAGAGTACTGTGTTATAGACTAAGCATTCAAAACAAGCTGTGTACTAGAATGAGCAAAAGTATGGCATGTGAATGTGTTCAGAGCGAGCTAATAAGCATACGTAGCATAAAATGCACGAAAAATGCAGAATTAAGGCAGGAAATGTAAAATAGGTGAAGTACATACCTCCCGTGCCTGATGGGAGAGATGGGACTCCGGCTCCCGCAACAGCAAATCCACGGGGGCTCGATCGTCAAAGTCCGTAAAATGATAAAAAACTGCTCGCGGGAGGATTTGCGTCGAGGGGTCGTACCTCTCGGGAATAAAGGGGCGAATCCTCGGCGGCAGAGACATGATATCTGGATCGCCTCCGGCACCTGGAGAACCTCCGTCATGGGGAAAGTGACCCACCATTTCAAGATATTTGCAAAAAGGAGCAAAAATGAGCAAAATGAGCAAAAATTGGAAAAAGTCAACAAAAGTCAACTCCCGAGAAAATCTTCCAAATGTTGAGACAAACTTACCTCAAGTGGTGAAAATGAGAAAAGAAGCTCTGAAATCAAAATTTAATTGGTTCAAAGTGAAGAGAACTAAAAGTTTTCGCGAAACAACTTGGCGTGGGGCGTTGGAAAACGCGTATGGAGCGCAGATCTAAGAAAGAGAATGGTCTAGGAAGGAAGAGGAGGTGTTTTTGGATCTGAAGTTGTGAGCAAAAAGTGTTTGGCTTTGTATATTTAAAGAAATGGGTGTGAAAAGTCAAAATTGCCCCGGATTTGGGCTAGGTGGTCGGCCGGCCACCTTTTCTGGTAGGCCGACCACGCCCTGCACTCAAACCTGGTCGGTGGCCTCAAATAGTCCAAACCTGGTCGGTGGTGTTCCCAAGATGGTCTCCAAGGTCTCTGCAATTTTGGTAGTGATCGGAGTCCCCGGCACCCAAGAAAGTACAAGAAAAGTGCACTTTTCGTCGCGAAATCCCTCCGTGGGAACTTCAACTCCAACTTTCAATGCGTGTTTCATCGTCACTCATCAAGAGCAAAATGTATCCTTTTTGAGCACGTTGTGACCCTTCCGGGAGGTAAACCGGAGGTCGCGATTGAGTCGCACTCGTCAAAACTTGCATTTCTTTGCTCGTTGTTTCGTGTCAAACATGCATTCGAGTTTGCACTTATCCTGCATTGTTATGCACGTCACTTGCATTCTCATGCATACCACTTGCATTGTTGTGCACGTTTCATGGGTATTGTTATACCCTCAAGCTTAGCTTGCGTTGATACGCGCGTGTCTCTCGCATTACGATGCACTTTCCCATCGGCACCCTGTTTGTCTACGTTCGATATAGCGTTGAACATGTGTTGCTAACTATGTTATGCTTGTTAAGTTTCTCTCTTTTGCAGGCACGATATTGTATATACAGTTCATTTGAAGCTGGTGCAACCAGACGAATCGCGCAGGTATTGTATCTTTTCCATGTGAGACGTGGCGAGAGTTGAATAATTCTCCGCATTCTTAAACTACATGAAATATAGTTGTTGCTTTGCATTCTTGCTTAAAATTGTTGCGTACGCGCTTCATTACAGCTTGCTGCTTTGCATGATCATGAGTTACGTCCGGCTTTGTGCATATCATTTTGCATCTTGCCCCCTGCCAGCGGGCATGCCTGCGGGCACATCCTTGTTACCTTGCCTGTTTGTCTAAGTCTTCGGCCTTGTCAAAAATGGGTCGTCTCTGGGCTTTGACATTCACTTCCATCAATTACGACTTTCGAGTTTTGTCAAAGAGGGGCAACTGTAGACACCCCATTTTTGACCGACCTTAAGACTCAAATGTCACCAATTGAGCGCTCGGTGATGTTGCATATTATGCTCGTTCTGAGGTTGTAGAGTCTCGGCTGCGAGCCTTGCCTTCAGACTTTGGGGCTCTTTTGTGCTTTGCCTCAGTTTGTGAACCGGATCCTGTTTTCTCTGTTTTCTCTTCCCGAAGGGAGGGAGAGGTCTCGTAGACCATCTCTCAGTGGCCGTAGGCTACGCTTTGTGGTCGTAGGCCATTTTTTCCGTTTGGAGCCCAGTTTTCGGTTTTCGGAGCCGTCGGCCGTGTGCCTCGGTTCGGGACCGCTTAACTACTTCCGTTTGCTCCGATTTTTGGCACACCTTATTTCCTCCCTTTAGAGGGACACTGTGGCCCAGGAGACCACCTTCGTGGTCATACACCACTTCCGGTGCCTAACAGCCTGTTTTCGGGGCCTCGGACTGCGCGTTTTGGCCCCCGAACCTTCGTTTTGCATCCGTTTTGGTCCATTTTTGGTAGGGACCCTATTTTCATTGCTAAGGAGGTGGTAGGATGGTGGGAGGCCACCTTTTTCCCTGAAAAACCAGTTTTCTCTTTTTCTCTCTCCTAAAGTCGATTTTTCTAACAGAAAGCTGGTTTTTCTCACTTTTAAGCCACAATTTCTGGCTTTTCATACCACCATTGTGTCGTGCTCATCTGGGAGGCCACCAATATGGGTAGGCCGACCAGTAATTCTTCTTGACCCTTTTGAACCTTGCTAAAAAGCTGGTTTTTCTCTCTCCTGGGTCACATTTTCTCGTTTTCCACCGCACAGCTGTGTTGCACTCATCTGGGAGGCCACCTCTCTGGGGTGGCCGGCCAGCATTTCTCCTTGAACCTTTTGGCACTTGGTCAGCCAACCAGGGGGAGTGACCGGCCGACCACCTTAACTGGTCGGCCTGCTTCCTGCTTTTTGGTCTCTTTGAGTGTAAGCCAGCTGTGCCAGCTAGAAGCCTCAGAAGTGATCCTCCATACACGTATGGAGGATCTTTGAGCTTGGTTTTTAGCTTTCTTAAGAAGCTTTAGATCCTCTCCTCTATAAAGGAGTGGCTGAGCTTCCATTGCAAAGGGTTGAACAACTTTGAAGGCTTACAACTCTCTCTCTCTCTCTATATCTCTACACTTGAGCCTCCAAACCCTAGTTTTCTTGGACCATTTGCACTAAAACCCTTAGCACCACACCTCCTCCATCCATTCCAGAACTTTGGAACTAATTTGCAAGGGTTGAAGGTTCACCAACTTGGTCCAGAAGCCCCAGCTTTGCTGCTCTTCAAGGGTAAGCTCCTATTTCCCTTAAACTTACATTTTTTTGCTCCATTGATTATCCTTACTTGAAAGTATTTCTGGACTTTATCATAAACTAAAAAGTGTCATATTTTGAGCTCCTCTTGAATATTGATTAAGGACACTTTTCTTTTTGAGGTCTCCTACATCCTTGTATGCTTTATCCCTCTTTGTAGGCCTATTTTGCATCATATCTTAGTCCTACTTGTGTGTATTTTTGAGATTTTTCATAAACTATAAAAAGTTTCATTTTGAGCTTATAAACATGTTTACTTAAGTTCATGTCTCTGTTTGGGGTCATCTCCCCCCTTTCATGCTTTATTTCTTCATGTTTTGAGCTATGCATGTGAGTATTTGCATTGGCCTTAGTTTGGCCGCTTAGCCACTGAAATCCAGTGAATTTTTAGTGGCTTGGATGTGTTTTTGAGAGCTAAAATCAGAGTGGGGTGACCCCCTCTCTCCTTGTTTTGTTTGTTGGCCCTTTTGGCCTTCCAAAGGGCCCCTCACTTGCATGTCGTGAAGTCACTTTTTGGGCCCAATTCAGTGAGTTTCAAGGTCTACCCCAGCTCTGTCCAGGGCCTTTTTGACCATATTTTGTGTCCATAATGCATGTGTAGAACAATTCCATTCAAGGCCTTTTGAAGGGGCCTTTCTTTGTATGCTTCATTGACCCATTTCAGGGCCAATTTGGTGAGTTTTAGGCTTGTCATAATTGATTTCCAAAGTTGGTTTTGCCATGTTAAGTGTCCTTGTTGTATGTGTTGAGTAATCTCTTGCATGGCCCTTCAAAGGAGCTCATCATTTTTGCATGCGTTGGATGCATTTTAGTGGTTATTTGGGGCTTATTTGACATATCATTTTCCTATTTTTGGTTGGTTCGAGGACCCCTCTTATGCTTCATGTACATGCCATGTAAACCATGCTTACTAGCCTAGGTTGCGTGTTGTTTTGGCCCTTCATGTTGGCACTTTTTGGCCATGCTTTGAACTAACATTGTGCTTATTTTGGACTACCCTAGCTCTGTTTTTGGGCCTTGTGGTCGAATGATGTCTGTTTTGCATACTTGTAGTTCAATGCATTTGCCTAGCTTCGAGTTTTGAGTTTCATTGCATGCATATACTGAGGTGTGTTCATGTTTTGAGCCTATTATTCACCATATTTCAGAGCTGCAAATTGCGTGTTTGTATGCCATCTTTCATCCCTTGCCATGCTTTGGTAGAGTGGTATTTCATGCCTTAGGTTTGGTCCTTGGCATTCGTGCGCGTTTGCATGCATTTCGGTTGTTTCATTTTCATCGCATGGCCACTGATGTGAGTGTGGCTGAGGTCCACTCACATTGGTATAAGTCCATCTTGCATCGAGCATGCCATGTAGTTCGTGTTGTTGCATGTTTAGCCTTTGTATTGCGTATGCTAGGTTGTTAGGAGCATTGTGCATGCCATGATATGTCATTTCTCGCATTGTGTATGCTAGGTTGATAGTCGCATTGAGTATGCCTTAGTTCATGAGCATTGCGCATGCCATGTAGTGTTAGCATTGTATATGCTAGGTGCATGTTTGCATTCTATCCCTTGCATGCTTGGATCACTTGGTTGCATTACACTTAGGATTGCATGCTAGTCACATTTGCACGTGCCATGCATTGCTTGTTACATTGTGCTTGGAGTAGGGTTTAGTCTAAGCATGGGAAACGAGGGACGTTTCGTACTCCAAGTGACGAAACGTGCCTCGATTCTTGGTCGCCAACATTCCGGATTTCCCATGATGGAGTTTAGGCCTTAAGTGTGTATTTGTGCATTCATGTCACATTAAAACGTGCAATTCGACTCCTCGGCCATCATGCATTGAGATGGGTAGTTGATGACCCGAGGACCGAGGGCCACACTCCTTAGAGCTTGTGCAAGGACGGGGAGGAGTGGTCACGCACACATATGTTGAAAATACCTTGCTTTCTCTCCTTTTTGCCTTTGTTGCAGAAAAACCAGAGTCCGAGGGCAGAAAGTGGTCGGCCGACCAGGTTTCTGGGTAGGCCGACCACCTTTTTTGGTTTCCACCATAAGGGGTGGTCGGCAAGGATTTTCCAAGACAATACCTGGTCGGTGGCCTTTCCAAGGTGGAGTTTCATCCTTCTGGAGCTTTGTGTAAGTTTCTGAAGTCAGCTGCAAACAAAGGCGAGACGAGGCATCGCGATGGAATTTATCGACAAAGCGCATCGAGCATGCATGCATCCATTATCATCCAAAACAGAGCCGAGGCAGTCACATTCATTTAATTTATTTTTACTTAGCTAATTTGTTAATTAGTTAGTGGTTGTGTAATAATTAATTGTAATTCATTATTCATTCGGACTGTATTACTTTCGGACTGTATATTATTTATTCGGACCCTCCGAGCGAGGGCACAATTGTAATAAGTGTGCGTGCGCGTGATGTATGTCTTCCAACCCCACGTCTTTCTCCCTTTTATTTACCAGCTTATGATGGTTAGATTAGGGCATGTTTCAATTAGCATACTTATGCTCGCATGTTTGCATCCATTCATCTGTCTTGCATGTACCAGGCTCGGCGCATCATACTAACTGCATTTGTATTTCAATTCCGAGTTGAATACTTGTTAGCTGTAGCATTTCACATGTCACTTTAGAATAGCCGAGCCTATTGTAGTTGCATTTTTTCATGTGTTGCATTAGGCACTTCTGTATAGTTATGATCATGTATTGATTTCTAACTAGTTTCTGTTTTGGCTTAAAGTACTCAGTAAGTGTTTATGCTTTAGCATCCCCACATGTGTGTGAGTAACTGCCATGATAGCATGCTTACCATGAGGCTAATTGCTTATGTGCTATACCTGCCTGAATGCCTGTAGGTGAAGGTTAGGTTATTTGGATTGGAACAATTCATCAATTATGAGTTTTAAGTCCACTTGAGAGTGGCAAATCATCTTGCTTTTCTAAGCTCACCTGAGGGTGGCAAATCCACATTTTAGCCTACTTGCGTGTAGCAAACCGTTTTCAAAATAAACATGAGATGTTTCGTTCCAATTTAGGCGACCCAGTCTATACTTGTATGCTGTGCGCATCACATAGATAATCTAGGCTAATAACCAGAATAAGAACGCATAATGTTTTCAAAACAAGATATCATGGTTAGTAGAGACCGATCTTTGATCAGGCGAGCGGGGGTGCTCACGAAGTGACCTTCCCCAATCGTACCCAAGTTCCCGAGCTGAGGCAACTTTGGTGATGACGGACATGTGGCCTTAGGCAAACGAGTTAGGGTTTTCTAAATTTCCCCCAAAATAAAATATTTAGGTGGCGACACTGTATCTGGCAAAGCAGTCCATGTTTTGGCACTTCTTTCAAAAAATCTGTTTTCAAAAACGATTTGCCAGATTTGGACTCTTAATGATTCATCGGTCTTGCATTGCACTCCGCGAGATTAGATACAAGACCGTGACAATTGAGTCCGAACTGTAGTGAGGCCCAAGGGCGCGCTCTACAATTAACATGCTT
Organism: Camellia sinensis; assembly: GCF_004153795.1. Classification (NCBI taxonomy): domain Eukaryota; kingdom Viridiplantae; phylum Streptophyta; class Magnoliopsida; order Ericales; family Theaceae; genus Camellia; species Camellia sinensis. Next base: position 15,009 of record NW_021025713.1, on the reverse strand, counting down.
CGATTTATTATTAATTTTTAGCAATAATATTTTTATAATCATTATAAATGTGACACTAAATTGAGTGTAGTTATTATATTACCTGCCATTATGACAAAGTGCATAACTAAAGCAATTTTAGAATTTTGTTGAATCGTTCGTCTATAAATAAATATATTTATTTGACTGTATTATGTTAGAGAATTATGGTTTTACCTTGTCTAATTTGTATACTTATTTTCTATTATGTTGATATTTATATTTTTCATAATTTAAATTTAATATCATGATATAATTTTAATGACATTGAATTATTAAATATTGAAGTGGTTAATTCATATTAATGTTAATTCTTATTGGACCATCATATGAAGATACTTATGTTGTTATATTGCATAATTTTATATATATATATATATATATATTCATGTTCATCTAGAGTTATTATTATTATTATATTGGTAATTGCAATCGCATAAAAGAAATTCTAGAAATCATAAATAGTGATTTCATTAAAATAGTGATTGAATTAATGATAATTAAATAAACTCATATTAGTGAATAAAGAATGTTGTTGGTTAGTTCCATATTCATAGGGTTTACTACTTTAGTATCTGCCAAAGTGGCCTAGATTTGTAAAACTTATAAATATAGAACTACATAAAAGATTTGTTAAAAGTGTAACATTAAGGTTGATAATATTCTCAATTGTAGTTATAATTAGGATATTGAGACTAGCCCAAAGGAGAGTCACTTTCAAATAATTATGAACTGGGTAGGGTAATGTAACTTATGTAATTTGACAAATTAGAATTGAATACCCAAAGGTAACATGACTAACTGAAAGTTGCATAAATTACTTTAGACCTACATAAGTGATTCTTGATGAGTGGACAATAGATATACCTAAGTTTTGCCCAAAGGAAAGACTTATGTGATATCAATAGTTCATCATTATAATTCTCAAAACTCAAAACTTTAATATGTATATTGTTTATGTCTATTTCCGTGTTACTTATGAGACCTTATGTTAATACCTCTTAAGATTTGTCAAAGAAATAGTTTGCTATCTAAGTTGGTTGGACTTAGAAGGGATGCTTTATTGACTCCTTCAACTTTCAAGGGATCTTATTTGGTTATTGACCAAAGGACTCTTTAGTGACTTTACCCTAACCCTTAAAGTAAAATTTGGGGGCGTCACATGTTCTATCTTATTTCAATGATAGTTCCCACCTCATTACACTCTCTTGCATTGAGCATCCATCTACTTATTGGCACTGTCATGGCTGAATTGACAATAATGAAATATGATGACAACCGAGGAGTTCAAGATCACATCCTCAATATGGCAGACAAAGCTGCAAAGCTTAAAACTTTAGGGATGCAAGTTAATGAAACTTTTCTCGTGCAGTTTATTCTCAACTCACTTCCATCACAGTTCGGCGCATTCAAAATTCACTATAAGACCAATAAAGATAAGTGGAGTTTGAATGAGCTGACTATTATGTGTGTTCAAGAGGAAGTGAGGTTGAGGGAGGAAGGACATCAAACTGTATTGGTTGTAACTCATGGAGCTATAAAAGAAAAGAAGGGTAATTTTGTAAAATCAAAGAAAAATCCACCCAAGAAAAAGAATGAATCTGGGGAAGAAAATAAGGCTTAGAATAGTTTCACTGTCAAGTGCTACTTTTGTGGCAAGAAGGGACATGTAAAAAAAGACTGCAGCAAGCAAAAAGCTTGGTTCGAAAAGAAATGTAAGAAATTTTCTATTGTTTGTTATAAATCAAATCTTGCTGAAGTATCTTCTTACACTTGTTGGATTGACTCTGGGGCCACAACCCACATTATAAATTCCATGCAGGGATACCTCTCAGCTAGAAAACCGAAGGAACGTGAAAGATTTGTCTATATAGGGAACCGTCTCAAAGCTGAAGTCGTAGCTGTAAGAACCTATCGACCGATCTTAGAGATGGGTCATCAGATGAATCAAGAAGACACTTTTTCTGTTCCTTATTTTCTAGGAATTTAGTTTCGTTATCCAAATTAGATCATGTTGGATATTCAGTTTTATTTTGTTGTGGAAAACTCAATTTAATGTTTAATTCAATAATGATTGGTTCTGGTAATTTATGTGATGGTTTATATAAAATTACCTTAAATCATGAGCTTGCACAATCATTAGTAACCCTGCATTCGAGTATTGGTTTAAAACGTGGTCTAATCCTCAATCTTGTGGCATAGACGGTTGGGGCATATCTCTAGAAATAAAATTGAAAAATTGGTAAAGAATGCGATTTTAGAAAACCTAGACTTCACTGATTTTGAGATATGTGTGGATTGCATTAAAAGAAAGCAAACCAAACACACTAAGAAAGGTGCCACAAGAAGTAATGAGCTTCTTAAGATAATTCATACAGATATTTGTAGGCCACTCAACATCCCATGTCTTAGTGGTGAAAAATATTTCATCACATTTATAGATGATTTCTCACGTTATGAATATATGTATCTAATTCATGAAAAGTCTCAAACTGTTGACATCCTTAAGGTGTACATAACTGAAGTCGAGAGACAATTAGATAGAAATGTTAAAATAATGAGATTAGACAAGGGTGGTGAGTATTATGGTAAATATGATGAGTCAGGCCAAAATCATTGCCCATTTGCCAAATTCTTATAAAATAAAGGCATTCGTGCTCAATATACAATGCCTGGTACACCACAGCAGAATGGAGTTGCTAAAAGGCATAATCGTACACTTAAAGATATGGTTAGGAGTATGTTAAGTTACTCAATTGTACCCATTTCACTGTGGGGTAAAGCTTTAAAGACTACAATGTATATCCTAAATAGGGTTCCTAGTAAGGCGGTCCCAACAACACCTTTTGAGTTGTGGACTGCTTGGAAACCTAGTTTGAGACACTGTAGACACCCCATTTTTGACCGTCCTCAAGACTTGGACGTCACCGTTTGAACACTCGGTGATCATCCTTGTTTGTGTTCGTCTTGAGTTTCCGAAGGTCTCGGCTACGCGCCCTGCCTCAGGATCTCTCAACTCAGCTGTTTTGTGTCTGGTTTTGCACCAAACACTTGTGTTTTTGCTTTGGAGGGCAGGGAATGGCTTGTTGGCCGTCCCCACACCTCACCGACCATGGCTTGAGGCTACCGGCCATTGGTTTGTTGCCATCGGCCAAATGTTTGGTCGACTGGCACTCTTTGTGGTTAACCGGCCATCCTTTTTGGTCAAATAGCATTTTTGGCTGGCCGACCACTATACATCTGCTTTTTCAAATATTTTTATGCCAGTTGTGCTAGCTGGCATATACTTTGCTCCCCTCTATACACGTGTATGGAGGGATTTCACTCTTGCTTAGCTTGTTTTGGAAGCTTTGCAAGAGTGAATCTCTATAACAGGGAGCCTCTTCTCCCTCCATTAGGGTCAGAAAAAAAAAGCTCCAGAGGTCTAGTTTTTAGTGTTAGAAGTGTGTGTCTATTGTATCTCTATACCTCCCTCTCTTGTGAGTTAAGTGCGTGTTTGTTCTTACTATTGCACACAAACACCTACCATTACACCTTTCCTTAGTTTTTGAGGCATTAGAGGGTTGATCTTGGACTTTTTGAGCTGGTTTTGATCCAAGAAGAGGTCTGATCTTGTGATCTTGGAAGTGTTCTTCAAGGGTGAGTGTCCTTGCCCTTTATTCCCCATTTTTGCATAGCTTTTTTGACTATCTTGCAAATATTTTTAGACTTTGCATATAACATATAAAAGTTCTATTTTTACCTGCTTAAAATAGTTGTTTAAGGTTGCTTTGAGCTTTGGGGTTGTTTGACCCCTCTTAGGCCTTGTTTGGCCCCCATTTTGTGCTATTTTGGTGAGCTCCGGGACCACCTTGTTTGGGCCTCCTCACCACTGAAATCTTGAGAGATTTCAGTGGTGGGGATGGTGCTTTAAGGTCCTAAGAATGAGAGGGTCATCCCCTCTCCTTGTTGCCTTCAATATGTGTCATTATAGCCTCATGTGTGAGCATCATTTTTAAGTGCATGTTGGCCATGTATTAAGTGTTATTTGGTAGTATTTTGCCATATATTACCTCTGTTTTCACTTGGTTTAGACACACCATGCTTGCCTTGCATACATGTCTTGTAATGCCATGATTTGCCTTAACATGTGTCTAGCATTTAGCCTAATATGCTTACTTGTTTTGGCCTAGCTTTGTGAAGTTTTTGTGCTTGTCTAAGCATGCTTAAGTTCTGTTTTTGGTTGTTTTGGTCGACCATGACATGCTTAGTATAGCCACCTTGCATTTTGGCTTGTTAGCCTTGAGTGTGTGAGTGTGGAGCATGCTTTACTTGCTTTGTTTCAGTGGTTTGGAACCATTTTCCATGCCATTTCAGTCCTCATGGTATGCTTGTATGCTTGCATTTGATGCCCCTTTAATGTGTTAAGAGGTCGGTGTTTCATGCCCCATGTTGTGCTATTGTGTATGCCTCTAGGATTAGGTCATTTAGATGCCATCTAAGTGGTTCTTGGGCCTTACTTTTGCATGATTTAGGACTGTTTTGATTCATTTTGGTCATTTGCTGCATATGTCATATGGCCATAGTTTAAGTCTTTGGGTTTGGTTGCATGTCTTGCTTGCATTGACAATTTGATTTGGCATTATCTTCCACAGGTTTTCCAAGTTTATAATGCATACCATATGCCCATGTTTTTCCTCTTTTAAGTGTACTTAAAAGTTGTCTCTATGTGTCTAAGTGTTGGTCCATTTGCATGCATGTGTGCATGTGCATTTGTCCTTCATTTCCATAGCATGTTGGCCACTGTTTTGGGCCTAGTATAGAGCTGCCCAAATTAGTCTAAGTCCACCCCCACTCTTTACATGTTGTTACATGTCTTACACTTTGCATGCTTTGATTGCATCATGTCTTGCATGTCCATTAGCCTTGTATGTTGTTGCATACTTGGCCCATCACATGCTTGTTTGTGTACTTCAACATCCGTATTACATCTTGTATGTTTGTTGGCTAGACTTGATGCTTCATGCCTTGTGTGTTTGTTTGCATTGTCATGTTGCATACTAGCTCACATGCCTAGGTTGCATGGCATTGGCATGCATGCTTTGCCTCTTGAATTGAGTATGATAGAGGTTGAGCTCATTGTTTGTTTGTGTGCATGTCATTCCACATTGAAAATGCATACTTGGTTCTTGGGCCATCACGCATTGAAATGCGCGATTGGTGGTCCGGGAATCGAGTACCATGCCCCTTTGAGTCATAAACATGATAAGGGATGCGTTGGTGCACACATTAGCTTGAAATACATTGCCATGCCTTGTTTTGCCCTCTGCTGCTGTCAAAACAGGTTCTGCAGGAAGACTTGGCCGGTCGACTACATGGAGTGCCAACCGACCAATTATTGATGGCTGAGAGCTCAACAAATGGTCGATGACCATCCGGACATGGTCGGTGGGGTTTCCACTTGGTCGGTGGTGATCCACAGTGTCCATAGAGCATACCTTGGGAGTTGTGCAATTTTCAGAGGAGCAGAGCAGGGGAAACAGAGGCAAACTTGTGCATGGTGGTGGGTTTTCGAGTGGAACCGAGCGCACATGCATTGGGCCCTCTTCTCGAGGCTTCTTTTGCTACTTAATTAGCTTGGTTAATTTGCTTAACTAGTTAATTGTCTGTAATATTTAATTAGCTTGATAGTTAGTTAAATTGTATTATTCTTTCGGTCCCTCCGAGCGAGGGCAAATTTGTAATAAGTGTGGGTGCGTATGTGCATGTCTTCCAACCCCCATTTCTTTCTCCCTTTTACTTACCTGCTTTGATGGTTAGTACTAGGGCATATTTAATTTAGCATCCTCATGCTATGCATGCGTGCATCGTTCATCAGTATTGCATACACCAGGCTCGGCGCATCATACTAACTGCATAGTATTTCAAATCAAACTTGAATACATGTTATCTGTCGCATCTCACATGCCATTCATAGATTAGCCGAGCCTATTCTAGTGACATTTTGTATGAGATACATTAGCCACCTTAACATGAATTAGGATCATGCATATGATTACTAACTAGTTCACTGTTTTGGCACGGAGTACGATGTAAGTATTTATGCTTTAGCATCTCGCATGAGTGTGAATGTTAACGTGATAGCATGTTTACCATGTGGCTATATGCTTATGTGATATAACTGCATGAATGCCTGTGGGTGAAGGTTGGATTGTTTGAATTGGGATAATTCATCGAAATCCGTATTTTAGCCTACTCGCGAATAGCAAAATTCAAACCATTTTCCAAACAAACGGAAATGCGATGCTTAGTTCCGACTTAGGCAATTTAGTCTATACTTGTTTTGCTGTACTCATCACATAGTAATTCTAGGCTAATAACCGGTATAAGAACGCATAATGTTTTCAAAACAAGATATCATGGTTAGTAGAGGCCGATCTTCTGCCAAATTCTTATAAAATAAAGGCATTCGTGCTCAATATACAATGCCTGGTACACCATAGCAGAATGGAGTTGCTAAAAGGCATAATCGTACACTTAAAAATATGGTTAGGAGTATGTTAAGTTACTCAATTGTACCCATTTCACTGTGGGGTAAAGCTTTAAAGACTACAATGTATATCCTAAATAGGGTTTCTAGTAAAGCGGTCCCAACAACACCTTTTGAGTTGTGGGCTGGTAGGAAACCTAGTTTGAGACACTTACATATTTGGGGTTGTCTAATAGAGACAAGAATTTTCAATCTACAAAAGAAAAAGTTGGACTCAAGAACAACATTTGGATATTTCATTGGTTGTCCTAATCACAGTACGAGGATAGTGGAGACCAATGTTTTGAAACTCGGACCGGTGAGCGAACCGGAAAAGGGACCGGGTGGACGAGTCACCGGTTCAACCGCCGGGTAGAAGCGGTCGAACCATGACGTCATAATTACATCATAAATATATTAAAACAATATATATATTAAAAATATAAATGTAAAAATGAAAAAAAAAATTAAATTCAACAAAATAATAGAATTTTCAAATATCGCTCACAATGAAATTGTAATTTGCAATAATAATGTGACATACTTTATTTTATTTGTTGAAGACCTTTCTCTAAATGGGTTGCGCAACACTTTTGACAAGCAAAAATTACTGCAAAATCTACACATATATCAAAGTTAGAAAATAGAACATATTATAAATACAATCATAATAATGAAAATAATAAAAGCATTATACTAAAAGCAATTAATATTACCTGTTTGTCAAATAAAAACACAAACATAATCACATAAAAATACTATAGTTTACTACATCAATTAAGAATCAAATGTCAAACACAAACATAAACCAAGCAAGCATAGAGATAAGATCTATAATTCCAAATCTTAAAACACAATAATGAGCATTCATCCTTCCTAAATGAAAGTAGATAAATAAATATAAAAAAAAAAAAAAAAATTGAAAACCAATCCACTACAAACAAACACATCATGCCACAAAAACATTGTTTTTTTGCCTAATTTCTTAGCAAACCCTCCATTAGCCAAGCATCGTCATCCTCATTTTCATTGTTGCTTGTGCCAACTCCACCACTTTGAGCATTAGATCTATCATCCATGTTGACATCACCAAATGATCCAAGGTCAATATCATCTCCAACCTCTAGGACCACATCATCCTCGTCATCTTCTACAATGGTTACAACAAAATCAATAAGTAATCAATTTAATAATAACAAAAACATTGTTATATAATAATGAAATAATTAATTACTAACCATCACGTAGACCATTACATTGCCTCTTATTTTATGGAGCCGGAATTTCTTGATAAGGCATTTGTTCCAACTCATCAAAATCAAGAAGAGGAGGCTCTTCTTCATCTTCAACAATCCAAAACTCGGTTTTGTCAATACTTTCAATTTCAACCGGATCGTAGTTCTTCATTTTGTTGAAATGCCTATAATTTTCACTTAAAAGTAAGACTACTTGAATAAATATTCTATTAGAAAATGCATGACAAGGTAAATGGTTCATTTACCTATTCTTCAACCGCAAATTATAATGAATATATACAAGATCATTAAGCCTTTGATGTTCCAATCTATTCCCCTTCTTCGTATGTATACGTTCAAAAACACTCCAATTCCTTTCATATCCAGAAGAGCTACTAGTTTGGCTAAGAATTCTAATAGAAAACTTTTGCAAATTTGGAGTACTATGGCCAAATAACCTCCACCATTCATCTTATTATTAAAAGAAAAGAAGAAATAAATAAATTAGATCTAATATCACACTTAAAGAATTACTAAGCAATCATAATGGAAAAAAAAATCAACTATAATACATAATTTTACCTAGTTGTGTTGTCTTGGATGTAATAGTAGCAAGCTCTCTTCCAAAACTTTCTAATTGATCTCGAAACAATCTTGCTTCATCCAAGAGTTTTGTCTTGCTACATGTAGCTTTTGTTTCTATCACATCAAGCATGCTTGCCATAACCTCTGGTTTTTTGCAAAATGATGATTGATCATATTGAAAAGTCGGATTCAACCAATAAGCCACAGCATGGATATTTTTGCGTAATGTCCTATCCCAATGATCTTTGATAATACTTGTATAAGGCTTGTACAATCGTTTTTTCTTCATGAAAACATTCTTAATTGCTATTCTTTCCCTGTACATGCCCTCGTATACATATCCCATTGAAGGTTTTTTATCTCCATCAACAATACGCAACAATCTCATGAGTGGCTCAACAATCTTAACAATGATCAAGCAATCATTTGAAAACTTACTATCTAAAATGATAGCAACAACTTCTTTTGCTTTCTTGTCTTTTGCATGCCTTGAATCAACAAAATCCTTACTTGTCACTAAGGCTTTCAAATCATGCATATGTTTTTGAATACTATGCAATGCAATGAAAGTAATGGCAAAACGGGTTGCTCCTGGGCGCACAATTTCAGTCCATCCCTTCCTTTTCCTCAACCAAGCTATCAACCATGGGCGATTGTAAATAAATCTCGTCACACTTGATGCTCTAGAGGCAAGCTCTTTTACATGATTCAACTTGGAAATATCACTTAACACTAAGTTCAAACAATGTGCTTCACAAGGAGACCAATTAATATTCTTATAAGTTTGACTAACAAGTCTTCCAGCAGCAACATAATTTGCCCCATTATTTGTCACCATGTGCACAATATTGCTCACTCCCACCCACTCAATAATTTCTTCAAACAATTTAAAAAGAAGAGGAGCATCTTTTACAACATCAGAGGCATCAATGGATTTAACAAAAGTGATTCCTCTAGGACAATAGACAAGAAAATTAATGAGAGTTCTATGTCTACCATCAGTCCAACCATTACTCATAATTGTACACCCAGTATTAGCCCAAGTACTCTTTATAGAGTCAATAAACAATTGAAGCTCTTTCTTTGAGTCATTCAATAACGGAACTCGAACTTCATGGTAAGTAGGAACTTTATATCCTGGACCAATGGCGATTGCAGCATCAAACATGGGCTGAAAGATATGGAATTGACAACATTCATTGGAACACATGTATCATACAAAAATTTTTCCACAATCATATGTGCCATATGTACAGCTTCTTTAGTAGCAAGGGCGCTTTTGATAGTTGGTTGAGAGCCCGGAGTGGTCTTTAGTGCAAAAAAATTATCAATTTTTGTAGATTCCTTTTCTTTTCCTCTTCCTCTTTGTGTCATTGTTGCTTTACTTTTATTCCTACTACCACCACCTTCATTAATTAAGATGCCGTTATTGCGTTGTGGAATTATTTCTTCAATTTCAGCATCATCCTCAAACTCAAAAACAACCCGACCAAAGGGATTAGATTCCTCACTTCGTTTATTTTTCTCAATAATTGCTTTCAAAGCCTCTTCTATTCGATACCTAACATCACCTGGAACTTTCTTACATGGCCCAACCTCACCAAACTTTCCTGCAAGATGTTGCTTCATTCTATTAATCCCTCCACCTTTGATAGTTTTCCCACAATACAAATATGTTAAAGTTTTCTTCCCATCGGAAGCTCACGCCTCAGTTACATGGTCCCATGCTGGATCAAATTTACCTCTTGTTGATGATGGGGCATTAGAGAGTGCTGTTGAATTATGGCCAGATGAATCCATTTCACTTAAAACAGCACTATATAATACATTTACTAATATTTGTAATCATAAATTTATTATAAAAAAATTGCATGAAATTAGAATTTTATTATTCTATTCTAATCACTATATTATACATTTACTAATATTCTATTCTATTCTAATCAGAATTTATTATAAAAAATTGCATGAAATTGCACTATATAATCACTAGCTTTGTAACATTTCCAATATTCTATTCTAACAATTTGTTTTGCCCCATTACAAGGAATCATCTAAGAAGCATAATTTTTTTTTTTGTTTCACCTGCAATTGAGCCCACGTTGGTGGCCTCACTCATTATTGACGAGGAAGGAACAAATCAACAACCAGTAGCTCAACATTTTTTTTTGTTCATATATATATATTTTTGTTTCAGCTACATTTTTTTTTTTCAGCTGCAATCTAAGCATTGCTATGAGAACTGAAACAAACAAAATTTCATCCTAAAATTTATATATATTCGTAATGAAAAGCCAAGATAGATACCCACAAAATAAAATTTCATCATAAACAAACAAAGAAGAATATAAAGCTCTACATCTACTCACACCAGAAAAAAAAATAAAATAAAATAAAAAAGATTAAAAAAAACCAGCAAGCAAGAGAAGCAAAAAAAGGCGAAGATGAAGAGAAAGGGGAGAGAAATAGAGACCAGCAACCACAGCAGAAGAGGAAGAGAAGGGGAAGAGAAAGAGAAGCAGCAGAGGTCGTCAAAGTACTCGCCAGATTTGTGTCCTCCGTTCACCAACAATCTGCAGAGAGGAAGGCCGATGGCATCGACACCCTTTTGAGTTGAGAGAGAGAGACAAGCTGAATCTGTTTGGAGCCCTAGAAATTAGATTTTTTTAGTGCTATATATAAGTGCAACCAACCCGGACGGTTCCTCATAACTCGGCCGGTTCACCAGTTTTGCCAGTTAAACCGGTGGTCCATCCGGTTCTATCAATTAAGAACGGTTTTAGGCCTGCTTTGGGTTTACAGGTTTTGCCAGACCAGAACCAGGCTCGAGTCCCGGTTCAACCAGTTCGACCGGCCGGTCCAGTTCGGGTTTGTTTACATTGGTGGAGACTGGTAATGCTAGATTCCTAGAGAATGGTGAAATTAGTGGGAGTGAGAAAACAAGAGTGGTGAATTTCAAGGAAATTAGGGTAGATGTGCCAACATTTGACCCTTATCGAAAAATTGTTGTTCCTCTGACTATTCCACAAGCTGAGAGAAACGAACAACATAATGAAAATCCTTCAACACCTCATGTTTTCACCACTTTATAAAGATACCACCATTGAAAATATTGTAGAACCACCACAACCTGCAGTTCTGAAAAGATCTTAGAGGGAAAGAAAGCCTTCCATTCCAGATGATTACATGGTGTATCTACAAGAATCTGATTTTGATATTGGGATTAACAAAGATCCAGTCTCATTTTTACAAGCCATGAATAGTGATGATTCTACCAAATGAGTTAATGCTATAAATGAAGAGTCAAAATCCATGGAACAGAATGTTGTTTGGGATCTCATCGAATTGCTTAATAATTGTAAAAGGGTCGGGTGTAAATGGGTCTTCAAGACCAAACACGACGCAAAAGGCAATATCGAACGATTTAAAGCCAGACTTGTTGCCAAGGGTTTTACTCAAAAAGAAGGCATAGACTATAAAGAGACCTTCTCTCCGGTATCTAAGAAGGACTCTTTTAGAATCATCGTAGCATTGGTAGCTCATTATGACTTAGAGTTGCATCAAACGAATATGAAAACTGCTTTTCTAAATGGGAATTTGGATGAAGAAATTTATATGGAGCAGCCAGAAGGATTTGTAAAGAATGGTAAAGAACATTTAGCTTGCAAATTAAAGAAATCCATATATGGCCTTAAACAAGCTTCCAAGCAATGGTATTTAAGATTTAATGATACCATTACCTCCTTCAAATTTAAGGAAAATGCAATTGATCAGTGCATAAATCTGAAGGTTAGTGGGAGTAAGTTCATTATTTTGGTACTATATGTGGATGACATTTTATTAGTTAGTAATGACCTTGGTTTATTGCATGAAACCAATGAATATCTCTCCAAAAACTTTAAAATGGTCGATATAGGTGAGGTAAACTATGTTATCGGCATAGAGATCGTTAGGGATCGATCTCGAGGATTGCTAGGACTATCTCAAAAATGATATATTGATTGTGTTTTGGAGAGATTCAATATGCAGTTTTGTTCAACCAGTGATTCACCCATCATTAAGGGTGATAAATTACGTCAAAAACAATGTCCAAGGAATGACTTAGAAAGAAAAAAAATGAAGGACATTTCATATGTATCAGCAGTAGGGAGGCCAGATATTAGTTTTACAATTGGAATGTTGGGAAGATTCCAAAGTAATCCTGGAATGGAACATTGGAAAACAGTGAAGAAGGTTATGAGATATCTTCAGGGAACAAAGGACTGTGCACTCACCTATGTGAGATTAGAACAGTTGAAAGTGACTAGATCCTCAAACTCAGATTTTGCCGGTTGCCTTGATAGTAGAAAATCTGCATCAGGTTTTGTTTTTCTACTAGCTAATGGAGCAATTTCATGGAAGAGTGTGAAGGAGTCCACTATTGCTTCATCTACTATGAAGGTTGAGTTTATGGCATGCTTTCAGGCTATAAATCATGCTTTATGGTTGCGAAATTTCATCTCAGGACTTGGTATTGTTGACTGAATTACCAGGTTGCTGAAGATATATTGTAACAATACCGCAACAGTTTTCTTCTCTAAGAATGGAAAATACTCCAGTGGTTCCAAACACATGGAAGTAAAGTACTTAGTTGTTAGAGAAAGGGTCCATAAACAACAAGTGTTAGTTGAAAACTTAAGCACCTCTCTTATAATTACTGATCCATTCACAAAGGGATTACCACCAAAGACATACAAAGAGCATGTTATCAGGATAGGTCTTTTAAGCAACCCATGCTGCGTATAGTTAATCTTGAGTGCTTATTTTTATTTGACACTATTTGCGCAATAATAGTATTGTTTCTATTTTTCCCGTTCTAAAAGTGTGTGTACACATCAATTTGAATATTGATAAATAGGAAACGTCTTAACAAGACAAATTATAGAGGCCTTTCAGGCGAATAATTACATATCTCGATAATGGACTGGGTTAGTGAAGGTTATCAATGGTGTGGTGTATAGAATGAAATATGACATAGATGTTATATAATCGTTATGACTCACATTGGTGATCCGAAGTAATCACAGTATTGTAGTCTCTAATATATCTGAACTTATTGGCTATTTTTAAAATTTCGTGATCACATGTTAAAATTTTTAGTGTGGAATCCAATTAGTCAAAATTTTTATAAATTGCATATTTAAAAAAAAAAAAAAAAAAAAAAAAAAAAAAAAGCCTCATAGCTGCATCACAATCGGCTTAATGGGCCAAGTGGGAGAATGTTGGATTTATTCTTTGGTGTGACCCAATAGCATACATATCTTTACATGTTTTATTTTATTTGGACTCCACAACTAGATAAAGCCAATATCTGAGATAAAGTTTAGTAATTAGAATTTTAAATGTGGGATAATTACTCTTCTAAGATAAGAAGGAAACCTTGATGGACAGGAATTCTTCTGATAAAGTTTATCTGGCCCTCTTCTCTCCTCTATATAAAGATAGGTGACTTTCCTTACATAATATGAGTATTTTACCATCACTTTAAGTTCTATAGTCATCCTAATTAAGAGAGACAGAGAGAAGAAGGTAAACCAAGAATTCAAGGTTCAACTATTAGGGGTATTTTCTCAACTTCTCTAATTCAATGGCTGACAAATGTATGTTCCTTTTATTCTTGAGATGTATTGAATTCAATATCTTGTATAGTTCAATTCCGCATTATTATTATAGTTACATGTACATTAATTTTTTACAGGTAAATGTTATCATCTCACTTTACTATATAGTTCTTAATTTTGTAGCGCGAGAGAAGAAATGATATCTACCTAATTTGATTTATATTTTTTTTGGATAAATTACAAATACACCCCCCTGAGATTTGCTTAAAATACGAATTGCCTCCTGTGATTTGAAAAATTACAAATACATCCCTATCAGAATTTTTTATTTAAAAGAATTAATTGAAAAAGTGAAATTTATAACTATTTACCTATACAATAATAAAATTATCTGAATTATTAATTGAAATAAAATTTTAACATTATTTAAAACTGTTAATTAACTTGATAATTTATTAATAAAATGACCTATTTGTTATGAAATTAGAAACCTTAGGGGGCATAATATAATTTCTAAAATCACAAAGAGTAATTTGTAATTTTAGTAAACCTCAGGGGTGTGTTTGTAATTTTTTTGTTTGTTTGTTTGAACCTATTCATCCAATCAAGAAAAAAATAACAAAAAAGTAACTACTTCAAGAACAAATAATACAAAAATGAAGAAAATTATATATATTTTTATTAAGACTTGTCAGCATTCAAAGAAAAAATATGTTGTATTCATACAAAGCTGGATAATATGATGCGGATGATGGAAAGTTTCTGATGAAAGTAATGAAAAGTCTCCGATGAAGGTAAATAGATAATTTGCCGATGAGAACAAACTTTTTAAGATTTTTGAGATATCGATAGTTGAGAGTTTCTTCGAGACTATAAAAAGAAATCAAAATAAAATAAATGATAACATCTTAAACGATGTAATTTTAATTTTGAAGTTTTTTTTGAAAAAAAATTTACCCAAACGACATGGTCTTTTTACCCCTGCGTATTGATTGTTTGTTATAAAAATCATAAGATAATAAATAAAATTTATGTATTTAAATAATAACTAAGAACCATGGAC
>NW_021025712.1:1263956-1316885 GCF_004153795.1 Camellia sinensis | reverse complement strand
GAAAAAGGTCTAAAAGAAATATTGATAAAAAATGGGGAAAAAAAAAGGGTTTAACAAAAAATTTTTGAAAAAAAGTTCAATCCGCAAACCGCCCGCAACCGCCAGCGCAACCACGAACCCTATCTGCACAAACCGCAAACCGCATTGCGGGCGGTTGCGGGTTGACTTTTCCTCAAACCGCATACATGCAGGCGGGTCCAAACCAAACCGCAAATCGTCCCAAACCGAACCGCGGACACCCGTAGTATAATCCCTAGGCTGGTGTCTGCAAGTAGACTCTACAAGTACTACCAAATTGTTATTTTTACTGGTATTAACTGGAAGGCTCGACACCTATCCGCGTGGTTTTTTGGTCTTTCACCATGGACACTCAGGCCAACTTATCAGATCATCCACACCCCCTATCTGGACTTACCACAGTATTTACCCCATACAGATCACCATAGTTCTTCTTTCAACATCACTTTCTTTTATGAAATAAATATCTTCAATTAAAATTTACAATGCAAAAATAATAATAATAATAATAATAATAATAATAATAATAATAATAATAATTAATGAATATACAATGCCAGGATCTTTCCATATCTCATAACACTTCTCCAATTTCTAAGTGCACAACAATTTGTCATCTCGCAACCATATATCATCATATCTTTAACCATAGTTTCTAAAACAAGTTCTCCATTTTTAACAACCACATTATGGAATCTACACACATTCGTCTTTTTATCAAAAGAGATGAAAGAATTCCATGAACATTTCCATATTTTCCAAAAATCCCCAAATTCTAGGGTTTTCATCAAAAACCCAACATTCTTCCCATTTCATGGTGAAATCCAATCAAAATCATATTTTCTTGAGTTTTAAAAAAAAAATTCCCATGGGTAGGATAAAGATTGAGATCAAAACCCATTTCTTCAAAACTTTCTCTATGTTTGGAGCAAAAATCGAAATCAATACAAAACTATAAGAAAGCTTTTAAATCATCATATATATAGCACAACATGTATATATAACTCAAGAAATTCCTACCTCAAGCTTAGAGGAGAATATGAGTGAAACAAGGCTGAACCCCAAAGTTGTTGAAACCAACTTCTACTTGGATCAAAACGAAGCTCTTGACGAGATTTACACTTAATCTCAAAGGAGCTAGGCGAGGAGATGCTTCCAAGTGAGTTGATTTGAGGATTTTTTAGCGAAAAGTGATTTTGGAGAGGATAGAAGAGTTACACGGCTTGGAGAAGGAAAAAGAGGGGAAAAGTAAAGAAAATGTTAGGTGAGGGACCTATTTATAGAACTAGGTCAACAAGAAACAAAGTCCCAAAGTCAACCCAAAAGACCATGTGATACCCCTGTTCCGTAATATGTTAATTGGTCCTTAATATGAGTATGATTGTGTTTAATATGATTTTGTGTGCCATTATGTGAAAATATGTGGTTTTGAATTTCTATCTATTCACCGTAGGAATATCTGTTTGATCATTTGCTTTGGAAATTAAATTGAAGGCCTTATCGGCCATAGAACCCGAAATTGATTACGCCATTGTGATTGGCATAATTTTTAGAGCCTACGGTGAAGTTTAATTGAAAAATTGATTCGAACCAGATTAAGTTGATTAAATTGGTGAATTAGTGCCCAATTATTTATTATTATTAAATGGTGCTAGTGGGAACTTATGTAAAGAGGCACTACACCCTCTATTCTCTCCTTATAACTTCATTTGGCTGATTTGAACTCAAGATAGAGAGAGGGCCGGCTATAGAGAGAGAGAGAGGGAGAGAATTGTGTAATTTTTGGCTCAAGCTTGGAGATTTGAAGATTTAACTCAAGAATTGACTAGAGCTTGGGTGTTTGAAGCTCCTAGGTGAGTGAATTTGCGTATATTAGTTGTAATTTTGTGAATTCAAGTTTGATTAATGGTCTAGAACTTGGATTAGTTTGATTATAAGGGAATTGAGTTGATTTTGTTGTATTTGAAGCCAATAGATGCATGCATGTAGAAATTACTATGTATTTCCATATTTGAACACAATGTGCATGATCTATGTTGAATCTTGTATGGAATCCATCTATTTGATCGTCTCTTCACCAATTAAGTTGATATGAATGAATATTTCTCACATGCAAGAGTAGATCATGGAGATATGAGCTTTGCATGTTTGAATTTGATGTGTTGGTGATGAGTTTGGGTTAATTTGAGGCATGCATGTAAGTAATTCAAGAAATTGAGCTTCATTGTGTGGTAATTTGGTGTTGGCATCATGTTAGTATATGTATATGCGAAATTTGAGCCATGGCATGCAAGAAATGTTGGTTAGAGTGTTGGATTCGAGCTCAAGAACCATTCTAGAAAACCCATAATTTTTGATGTCCGCTCGAGCAGGGGAACCGCTGCTCGAGCGGGGAAGTTGACGCTCGAGCGGGGAGCCATGTAGAGAGGCCTTCCGCTCGAGCGCCGGAGTGGACGATCGAGCGTAAATTCGACCTAACCAGTACTTTTGAAGGCCTCAAGGGTCCGCTCGAGCGGGGAAGTCCACACTCGAGCGGGGACCCTGTTTTCTGAAATTTTGAAAAGACATTTTGTGTTTCATTTTCTGTTCTCTTTCACTTCCAAGTACTCTTAGGCATGCATTGAGCATTGTAATTGAACTAAAGAGATAAGAATGAAGCCTAAAGAGGAAAATGTGAATTTAGAACAGATTCAATTGTTTGTGACCATTTTGTGTTCATGGAATATGTAGGGTCGAGCTCCAGGGCAAACCAATCAACCGATCACTGTGAGTAATATCTTAACAAAGATATCTGAAATATGTTGTTGTCCAAATTGCTTACTTCTATGTAAGTTTTATAAGTTCATTGATTCGATTGGTGGACAATGGTTGTTATACTAAATGATTGGGCCAGAGGCCGTTTTGATAAGAATGAATGAATGGGCTGGAGGCCGTTTTGACAAGAATGAATGAATGGGCCAGAGGCCATTTTGACAAGAATGAATGGATGGGTTGAAGGCCGTTTTGACAAGAATGAATGGGCCGAAGGCCGTTTTGACATGAATGGATGGGCCGAAGGCCGTTTTGACATGAATGAATGGGTCGAAGGCCGTTTTGACATAAATAAATTGGCCGAAGGCCGTTTTGACATGAATGGATGGGCCGAAGGCCGTTTTGACATGAATGGATGGGCCGAAGGCCGGTTTGACATGAATGAATGGGCCGAAGGCCGTTTTGACATAAATGAAAATTTTGAATGGGCCAAAGGCCAGTTTGTTAAGAATCGCAGTCACACGACTTAAATTGTGTATATATGCTAAATAAAAATATGGATTGGGCCCAAGGCCGTTTGAAGTTTGTTGTTCTACATATCGTTTGTATAACTTCTGTATTTGATATTATTCATTGGGCTATCGCTCACGCTCATTCATGTATTTGTAGGTGAGCCAAGAGAGGTCCAGACCCAGCCTCAGTGAAGCTTGTGTGGAACAACCCAAGTTTTGGCGAGTCAGCCCTTACGTCTCACGCATGAGACCCGTCTTCGCTCTTTTGTTGTCTTGTTTATTTTGTCATGTTGGCGAGGACTTTGTGTATACCTGTATATAGTATTGATGGGTTGACTTAGACTTATATGATTCTGTCTGTACAGAACTTTATGGTACTATTTTTCCGTTGTGAGTTATTAATGTTTACATGTTTGGTTTATTTGATGTGCCATGTAAGCACAGCTCTATGGACAAAGTTTTAAATTTTGCTTCCATTTGGCCCCTTTACTCTGATGAGTTATGTCTGATTTGGTTTAAGGTCGTAGGTAATCTCAGGATTACTGGCCGGTTATGTCCTTAACCCATAGTGGCGGGTTCAGGTCATGACAAACCAAGTTAAAATCCCCAAAAAGTTAAGCCAAAATCGGACTGGAATCTAGAAAAAAAATCTGCAGGGGTCGACCCTTTCAACACAGGGGTCGACCCTATGAAGAAACTTATGTTTGACAGCATGCAAGAGGGTAGACCCTTTCCAGACTGGTGTCTACCCCAATTTCCAGCAAGCAAACTTCAGAAACAAAGGGTTGAGACTTCCCAGACTGGTGTCTACCCCAATTTCCAGCAAGCAAACTTCAGAAACAAAGGGTTAAGACTTCCCAGACTGGTGTCTACCCCAATTTCCAGCAAGCAAACTTCAGAAACAAAGGGTAGACCCTTCCCAGATTGGTGTCGACCCTTGTGACCAGCAACAAAAAGATGGTGTCGACACCTCCAAAACCGGTGTCGATCCCAGAACAAGATTTTTAAGTTTCCAAACAACTTTTCAATGTAAACAAGCGTGAACGAGCAATCCCAACAAGTTTAAATCAATTTGTACTCCCCCAAAACTAAGGTACAACCACATCAAAGATTCCCAAAATAAAATAAAGGATTCAAATGCACTTCCCAAAAGATTTTAAAGGACACAAGTGCTACATCGTATGAGTTCTGATTTAGTTGCTGATTTGATTGTTGAAGGTGTTCGTGATGATCTATTGACACGTCCAGTTCATGTTGTTCGCGATTTTAAGTTAGGGTTTGGGCTGAGAGTTAGTTATCATCAAGCTTGGTTGGGGGTAAAGAAAGCAAAGGGTGATATTTTTGGAGACTACTTAATGTCATTTGACTAGTTAAGATAGTATGTTAGATGTTGCAAGAGTTGCAATCCAGGGAGTTACATTGAGTTTGAGTGTGACAATGATATTAAATGGTTTAAGAGATTATTTGTTGCTTTTCATGGATCCATTAGTGGATTTGATTATTGCCGACCTCTCTTATTCCTTGATGGCACATTTTTTAAGGGAAGATTTAGAGGAAATTTACTTGCCGCTATAGGAAAAGATGGAAATCAAGGTACACAAAAAATCTATTTTCTCTGTTCTGGAATTGAGAAAGTTCTCAGTTTAGAAATATGATTGAATTTTTAAATTTTTATATAATATTGTTGTTGTATATGCATTTTTTATTTTTACAGTTATTCATTTTAGTGTTTGATATTTTGAATGTTAAAGTGTTACCATTTTCTAAGAATAATAGAATATTCTCATTTTTTCTGTTTTGTACATGCAGATTTCTTTCCTGTTTGTTTTGGAATTGTTGGCTCAGAGAATCAAGACAACTGGCGTTGGTTTTTAGAGCATTTGAGTACAATTGTTTCACCAGAATGAAATATTACATTCGTGTCAGATCGTAATCTTGGATTAGTTGAAGTTTTGCCAAAGGTTTTCCTAATGGCTTTCCATGCATATTGTTTATATCATTTGAAGATGAACTTGAGGCATCATTTGTGTGGTATGTTTCGTGGATTGAAAGAAAAACTGATCACTGTGTTTAGGAAATGTGCATATGCTCCAACTGAAGAAACATTTCATCAATGTTTGGTAGAGTTAAAGACTGATGATGGGCCAAGAGTTGAAAAGTTTTTAGATGACATACCATATGATCATTGGAGTAATGCATATTTTCGAGGGCAACGCTTTGGAGAGATGTGGTCGAATGTAGCTGAATTTTTTAATTTGTGGATACGGGAAGAACGCCATATGCCTATCACAAAGTTGATTGATAGTGTAAGAATTAAGTTGATGAGGAAAATTGCTAAGATGACGGATCTTGTTAATAAATGGAATGGTGTGATATGTCCTAAAATAGAGTCCAAGTTGCATAATGCTTTTAATACTTCGAGGCCATGGATTGTTAGTTCATTTGGGAATGATGTCTATGAGGTGCTTTCACATCCATCTGTTTCAGTTGACATTAGTAGACGAATATGTTCTTGTGGCGAGTGGCAGTTGAAAGGGTTTCCATGTGCACAAGGAGTTGGTGTTATACAAAAGAGTGGACATGATTTGAGTTTATTTGTTGGTCAATACTTCTATGTTCAAAGTTATCGAGAGTCCTATTATTTTTCAATATATCCTCTTCCTTCAGTTTGGAAACCAGATTGTAATGCTGATGGTGAAAGTGATGTTGTTCTTCCTCTTTTGTCTAGGAAGCAACCAGGAAGGCCAAATAAGAAGAGGATTTGTTCTAATGGTGAGAAAGTAAGGCAAATTACTTATGGTAGATGTGGAAAGGTTGGCAATCACAATAAAAAATCGTGTAAGGAGGCTTTGTGTTTTTTTGTAGGTGGTTTGTGATTGTAAAAATTTCATATTCATAAATTTCTTAAAGTAGCAGTTTGTATTGTTGAGAGCTGAATAATAATCTTCTATGTTTTGAATAAAGTGACATTGAATTAAAAGTGAAGATATTTCTCAATTTTGAATTTTAGTTTTGAAATTGTTTGTGAGAATATTGTTTGTTGGCTTTGTGTTTGTTTTTAATGTGAATTATTTGTTTGGTTGGCTTTTGTAAATAAACTTGACTGTTGAATGTTTGTTTTGAAGATTATGTAAATATTGTATAAAAAGTGAACATATTCTCAGTTTAAGGTTTTAGTTCAAAATAGCTGATTTTGTGATAATAGTATGAGGCTCTTGTTATGATTTGAAACTAGTTATAAATGTGATCAATTGAATGAATGTGAATTAATATTCTAAATAGATGTGATCAATGCTCTATGCCTTGAATAAAGTAACAGTGGACTGAAAGTGAAAATATTATTTGTTTCAAATTTTAGTTTTTCAAATTGTGATAATATTGTGAGGCAACAAATAAATTGTATCGATAATATTGTTGTTTTGAAAATTGAGTGAACACTGTATAAAATTGAAAATATTCTCATTTTTAAGTTTTCAACTTCAAAATGTGATAATATTGTGAGGCAACAAAACACTGCATAAAAACTGAAAATATAAACAAAAACATCAACAAAGCATTGATTGTGATACAGTAAAGTCTTGTGTCCACTATTTTCACATGTAACACTATTTTCACTTTTCCCATATAGTAGTGTGAGGAAGAGGATAATGGAAACTGAAAATATGGATAAAAACATCAAGAGAAGCCCTGGTGCATATACCTTTGAGAGTATAACAAAATATTCCATTACATATCATAGAAATTGTAATATGTTTGTGAGGCAATATGCTTGCAACTATCAACAAAAACATTAGTCATTGTATCAAAGTGTGACAAAAAAGAGTTCATTGAGTTACACATCAAAAAAGATTCATTGAATTTTGCAATCTTGGTACTTAACTCTGATTGATCTTTGTGGATCACTAAGGAACTCATGTACCATGTCTGCTCTCAGTGTTGTGGATGTGCCTAGTGGTAATGTGTTTGGAATTGGTTGATGCCTTATGTATTGTCTTATGATGTAGCAAACAATAATTCCACAATCAGCCCTACTGAAATTATTTTTGACACATTTAGGGAAAAAACAAATAATTTTGAAAAATATATTAAAATTTGTTAGTTACAATAAACATAACATATGTCATTGCTTCTTGTTGAGGGTTGTCTTTGATTGATTCAATTTTCACATCAGGATTCCATACTTTTTCTGCTTGACAAGGTGTATCCTTCATGTATTCAGTGATGATTTTTTGCTGTTAAAAACATCAATATAAAGTTTGCAATGATTTACATTTGATTATTGTAATGGTAATCTAAAATTGTTCTTACCAGTTGATATGCAACGTTGTAGTGCTTGTCCTTTCCTTTTCTTGGTCTCAAAGAGTTGAAATGTTTCCAAGTCCCCAAGTGTTTGTCGATAACAAGTAATGTCCAATGATTGGAATTGTGGATGGGGATATGGATGTATCTACATGTGACGGATTCTTGCAAAGTATTTTTCAAAATCTTTTTCCTTTTTTCTGAAGTTTTCTTCTTCAACATTGGCTATTTTTTTACAAAAAATATGAGAATATTCATAGCAATGGTACGAAACTCAATATTCAAATCTCGATCAAAAGCAACAAAACATGATTAAGTACGATTTGTCACTCAAATTGTTTTGAAATCTGAGTACATTCCCAGCAATGATACCAAACTCAAATTTTGGGAACATTCACAGGAATGATAACAAACAAAAAAAAATGAACTTTGAAACCAAAATCGAAAGGAAGATAAAGTATAGAATTGACACATGCACATTTATTCCTTATCCAATGTAGACTTGGCAATACGAAAGACTTGCCATTGTGCTCTGCTCCATCACCAGAATTCTGTGCTTGTGGATCTCTTTCAAGAATCTCAGCATATGAATCAATTGTCTGTCAAATTGGAACACAAAAGTGATGTTAATAAATTAATAAGAAGTTTTTCAGTGTTAAAATATTGCAAATTTTATACGTATACAAGTGGATATGTCGTTCCCTTTTACCAAGCTCTTGATATCATTAATAAAGACACAATTGTCATATCTTGCACCAAACCATATACAAGCACTACAAAATAAGAAAAAATGTGTCAATAATTAATTCAGAATATTTTTAGAAAACAGTGTTATTTCTCAGTTTCATTTCATAGTTTGTATTGCATGAAAAATTGCAAGATTTATGTAAGATTATATGTTGATTCTATTTTCTTTTGTTTCCAAAGAATTTGTAGTTTATACTTATCTTCAGGAGGTAGCAATTGAGCCACAAAATACTTGTAAGAAATTGTCTCATCTTTGTGTTCCTTCTCTTTCTCAACTTTGACATTCTGGCCTCCATACTCATAATCTGATATCTCAGTAGTTTCCCGTGCTTTAGCTTTGATGTTTTTAATCATGGAATTCTGCAGATTTGTTTGTCTTGATTTTGTCAAATCATCGGCTTTTATTGCACAAACTTGTTGGGTTAAGTCTTAGGCCTCTTCCTCTATTAACTGATTCTACAATTGACAATTTTGACAATCTTTTGTTGCAAAAGATTGTTGCGTTATCTCATGGACCTCTTTTTGATGGAGCTCTTTGTTTACCACTTCAGAATTTTCATAGACCTTTTTTTGCACCACTTGAGAATTTTCATCTTTTATAGTATGGCCTACATTCTTTGCATCTGTCCCAGAATTCTTTCCTCCACAAACTTCTTGAGTTATCTTATGGACCTCTTTTTCAACCAATTGGTTATGCAATCGAGAATTTTCATCTTTCAATTGTTGTATTTGTGCGGTGAGTAGCTTGTTATCCTCTTCAAGTTTATTTATGTAGACGGTCTTCACTGTGTTGTCAAGTTGCAAATTGTTGTTCTCAGTTTGAAGTCTCTCAAGTCCTTGTTGATGAATGTGTTCTTCTCCCTCAAGTGCATCATTGATCATAATGTTGCACAAGCCATCAAAGTCTTCATTTGTGTCTCGTTGATTGGCATCCCATATAGCAATCCCGATTTTGACCCGACCTTTGTTACATCCCGGACTCGGGCTTCGTGGTTTAATATTGTATCCATGTCTTGTTTTCCTCCTTTAACACTTCGAATTTGAGTTTTGGAATATATTGGGCGTGTTTGGAACATGTTGGTTGTTAGTCAGTCTAGATTGTTATTGCCCAGATTTTAGCTTCTTCGCTCGAGCAAGGATTCTTGTGCTCGAGCGAGCCTTGTGAAATTTGCTTCTTTGCTCGAGTGAGATTTCTTGCGCTCAAGCGAGCTTTGTGTGCTCTCAGTATTTTACTCAGACACAGAAGTTTTGGAAAGGTTGAGGACTTCGCTCGAGCGAGGCTTCTTGTGCTCGAGCGAGCATGTGCGTCTGTAAAACTGTAAGAACCCACATTTTATGTCTTAGTCATGTTCATGAACATTCGTATGGTTATGGCTTGATAAACTTGCATTGTATGTTGTGACTTGTTTTGTTTAAGTAGGTAAGGTCCGTGCCTTGTTTTGAAGCCTTGTGCCTTGTCTAAGTGTTGCATGCTTGTCTTGTTCTTTCCTTGATGTGAAACTTAGGTCACGCCTTGCCTGAGTTATGTTAGCCGATGTTATTCCAAGCCTAGGTTACGTTATGCCTAGATCATTCCAAGCCGAGGTCATCCTCAGTCTAGAAGCATCTGCCACGTGGGAAAAGGAAGAGGAGATGAAAATCCGTTACCCGGAGTTATTCGTAGGACAAGGTAACTTGAGTTTGGGGACCAAACTTCTTTAAGGAGGGTAGACTGTAAGAACCCACATTTTATGTCTTAGTCATGTTCATGAACATTCGTATGGTTATGGCTTGATAAACTTGCAATGTATGTTGTGACTTGTTTTGTTTAAGTAGGTAAGGTCCGTGCCTTGTTTTGAAGCCTTGTGCCTTGTCTAAGTGTTGCATGCTTGTCTTGTTCTTTCCTTGATGTGAAACTTAGGTCACGCCTTGCCTGAGTTATGTTAGCCGATGTTATTCCAAGCCTAGGTTACGTTATGCCTAGATCATTCCAAGCCGAGGTCATCCTCAGTCTAGAAGCATCTTGGAACCCCATGTTGACCTTCGTCCTTGCCTTGACACATTAGCCAAGATGTTACCTTGCACCCAAGTGATCTCGTCCTGGAGTGGTATGACCTAGACCGGGGTGTGGCGCATCTAGGCCAAGATGTGGCACAGCTTAGTCAAGTGTTGTCCTTCCTAGCCGAGGTCATTGTCACCTTAGTTGCCGAAGTCCTTTCGTTAGCCGATGTCACCCCTTGCCGGAGTGCCATTCCGTGTAGCTTGTTAGATACGCCTTGTTATTAGCCGATGTCATTGCCTCGTCAGAGAGCCCATACCGCTTTACTTGTTGAACACCCTTCCACCATGCTTTGTCTGGTCTGTCAGCCACCTTTTCAGGGAAAACCCAACCAGTCGCCGCCACGTGTCTCAGCAGAGGGTTAACCCCAGAACCGGGTAAAGAAAACTATCATTTGGTATCATAACCTTGCCTTGTAGAGAGAGAAACTCTAGGAGGAAAAAGGAGTTTTAGAGCGAGGAAGTAGATCTTCAAGCTTGATTCCTAGAGATCGAACCGTTAGATCCGTGTTCTAAGGTTAGATTCTTGATCTGCTCATGATGTTCTCTATGTTTATGTCATTGCATTGCATGATCGGATATGATTTGTAAGCCATGCATCGTTTTGAAATTCGGTTTTAGAAAGAGAAAATGACATTCATGTGTTCTTCAAGAAAAGTCATGTTTCGATCCGAAAGCTTTTTGCCCAGACTCACGTTTTGTGTTTGTTCTTGCATGATTTTCAAGTATGGGTACCCAGGTCCATGTTTTCAAACTCGTAGCATGAAAATCCCAGATTTTGTAATAACAGATTGTAGATGAACATTCATATTTTTCATGATTCCGTACTCATATTCTTCATGTTCATCAGCAGAGGGAAACCCAGAGTTTCCCGACCTCTTTTCCTTGCATGTGGCCTCGGGGACACACCTCGGCAAGGAGGTGTGGAACCTCGGCCTAAACCTGGTTAGTGCCCAGCATGTTTTGAAATCAATTGTGCACATAAGAGACTTGTTTGAAAGTGCATTCAATAGGCTTTGCCATGTGTTTGTAGGACTTGGGCTTGTCTCGACCCCGACGTTTGAAGAACTATGTGAGTGGTATTTTTAATAAAGCTATGTTACACTTGCTTTCATAAATCTCGTCTTGCCTTGTTTTGAAAAGTACTTGATCTAGCATGAATGACTATCCCTATTTTGTATATCAAATGCTATCTTGTTTTGATGACTCGTCTTGAAAGTCCTTAGTTGCAGGGGACTATAATGCAACTGCACTCTTGTCTTGAAAGTCCTTAGCTGCAGGGGACTATAAAGCAACTGCACTCTTGTCTTGAAAGTCCATAGCTGCAGGGGACTATAATGCAACTACACTCTTGTCTTGAAAGTCCTTAGTTGCAGGGAACTATAATGCAACTGCACTCCTGTCTTGAAAGTCCTTAGTTGCAGGGAACTATAATGCAACTGCACTCTTGTCTTGAAAGTCCTTAGCTGCAGGGGACTATAAAGCAACTGCACTCTTGTCTTGAAAGTCCATAGCTGCAGGGGACTATAATGCAACTACACTCTTGTCTTGAAAAAACCTTTATTTCTAATATCATTCACTGAGTATCCAAGCTCACCCTCTCTATATATATATGTAGGTGATGAACAAGAAGGCATTGAGGCCTAGGCGTGATGCCGATGTGTTTTGGACGCATTGCCGACATGTTTTGGATTTGCGTTTTGCATCGTCTTGAAGATTATGCTTCTCGGCTTATGTTTTCTTTTGTTGTTTGGCATATATCGGCTTGAGAAGCCTTTTGGTCAAGATGTATTTGGTATCTCATTTCTTTACTGTATCTAAATTGTAAGACTTGTAAAGATGTTTGATGTATGTCATCCCATTGGACTTATGCACGACTCTCATGGACTACTCAGTTTTATATGTATATTTTGCTTCCGCTCTTGTAAGCCCCATATTCATACTCTGATTGTGTGTGATTCTTGTAAGTCGGCCTTCGGTAATCTCGGATTACTGGCCATCACGGCACCAAACTACTAGGGGCGGTTTGGGGGCGTGACAAAAACTTATGAGGGTATATATATTCTGCGCTCGAGCGACGCTTCTTGTGCTCGAGCGAGGTCACTTGTTGTGTTTGGTCGTTCAAGCAACAACTCATTCGCTCGAGCGAGGATCGCGTATATCAGTTCATAACAGAGTAATTTTGTATCACTTTTTGATTTCCTTTCTCCTAAAAAACCCTAATTCGACACCCTCTTTCTCTAAAACTCTCTCTCTCTACAAATACTCCAAGATCCAAGCATCTCTACCCTACTTCCTTTGAGAAAAAGATGGAGCATTGTGTGGACTTCCTTTTCATCCAAACCAAAATTGGTTTTGTGCACTTTTGAGGTTCTTCTTCATCTCCTTTGAGCTTCTACACTTGAGGTAGGGATATTCTACACCTTAATATGGCTTTTAACCTAGATATGTGTTGTTGTGTATAGATGATGGAATTTGAGAGTGATTTTGAGTAAGTTAGGGTTTGGGTCCAAAATTTAAAAGAGGGATTTCATATTGGGTTCCATGAATATCTATATGGGGTATTGAATATGAGGTTATATGGGTTAAAATGATAAAATTTGGACTTGGGATTGACATTTGGCAAAGGGAAAAAATTGCCTTAATTGTGTTAAATAATTATTTTGTATAAATAATGAAATTGATATAGGAAATATGAAATTGGGAGGATGTGTAAATGAATGGTGTAGTTGGATTTGATAAATCACTCACCTATGAAAAATTTGATAAATTATTTGTTTGATAAACTGTACATCTGTTTAGAAATAGTTGTTTTTGGCTATCGGTGGAAGATAGTTATGATTGTTGTAGAAACTGTATAAGGACTAGGTGAATTGAAATTTATCAATTGAATTATGTCACTGAATATGACGGTTCGATTAAACCATTGAATATGTGATTTGGATAGTCATTGCATATGACAAGGCCTTTAAATACATTGCATATGTATCATTGTTTGGGAGGAGATAGGGGATGGACTCCATTTCAAATTAAGTTGGCCGAAGTGTCCAGGGTGAAAGTCTCGAAACCTTATATGTGTATATTTAGGTGCCGATTCCCTCGGACGAGGATCCGTAAAATGGCAAGAAAATTCAAGTGTTGGATAATGGTTGTTATTGAATTGTGAACAAATGAGTTGTAGTCTCATTTGGGTTGATTAGATAATAATGAACTATACTCATGAATTGACTGGAAATGAATGAATGGAAATAGATTGAGATATAACTATAAATACTGGATGGTCATGGAAAGTATGTAAGTTGGTCACGAATGTTGAACACTTAACCGATACATATATCTTAGTTAAACTTCATATATTGTGTTAGTTTATCTCTACTGGGTTGTGGCTCATCCTACTTGGGCAACTATTTTCAGGAACAGGTGACATGCCTCCTCTAAGGACGTAGCTTGGATGGACTTTGGGGCTGGAGACTTGTTTTATTACTTCTGTGTTAAATGTTTATTCAAGCCAAGGGCTTTACATGTATAGAGCTTAGGACTCTTTTTGTTGTAACCAAGTGATACCTTGGAAAGATGTAAGCCCGTAGGACATTTATTTTGTTGAAATCAACTAGTGTTACATGTTGTAGTTTCAGAATGAACATTTATGAAAGTGTAATGCATGTAATATCTTTTGTACTATAAACTCTGATCAATGAAAGTATATCATTTTCATTATGCTCATAGATCTCATGAATAGCTTACTCTTATTGTAACGCCCCAAAATAATTTAACGTGAACTACCTACATTAATTAACATTCATTAAGCCATGACGGTAAACTTCTCATCTTTACACAGTTAATAAGAGAGTTTATACAAAAGTTTCACATGCGGGTATACATTCAATGATAAAAGTACACATGAATCTATAGCATGTGAAGCACATAGTCTCAAACAATAAAATGCCCTTATGGGCTTACATCTTCCAAGGCAATAGCCCGGTTACACAAAATGGTCACTCGAACCCATACACATTTAGCCCTTGGCTTTACAAGATTTATAACAAAAATAAGAGAGCTATTGACTCTTTACAAAAATAGCCACGCCCTTAGTTCGGCGGGATCACCACATCTTTACCTGCACCAAATCCCATAGGGGTGAGCATAAAGCCCAGCAAAGAATTCTAACAAAGTATATACAGTTATGCCAAATCTCCATAAAGTATAAATGTTCATGCTATGCCATGCTCTCTAAAGAAAATTTCATTTCAATAAATGTTAGCAATCTCAACATATTTCAAAGCTTCCAATTTTAATCAATAGGGGTGGTAAACACGACATTGGTAAACCCTAGGCTGGTGTCTGCAAGTAGACTCTACGAGTACTACCAAACTGTCATTTTTACCGGTATTAATCGGAAGGCTCGACACCTATCCACGCGATTTTTTGATCTTTCACCAAGGACACTCAAGCCAACTTATCAAGTTCAACTACACCCCCTATTTGGACTTACCACGTATTTACCTCATGCCACATTTCCATAGTTCTTATTACAACATCATTTTCTTTTATGAAATAAATATCTTCAATTGAAATTTACAACGCAAAATAATAATTGAATGAATATGCAATGCCATGATCTTTCCATAACTAATAACACTTCTCCAATTTCAAATGTCTTAACAACAATAACAAAGCAACTATCTTTCTCATTTCTTAACCTCAACATTATTTCACAAAATAACGATGTGTCTTCAACACACAACAACAATTTCCCCTCATGCACAATTCTAATCAATTTAGCCTCTTCAAGGTCATATGTGACATTGTCAAACATAAATCTCTCAAGGTTATAATTTTCACAACCCATAGTGCACAATGATTTACCATTCCTCAACTATGCATACCCAATTATTTAGTAACAATGCTACAATATTTCACATGGTTCATATATCAAAAGGTTTGTTATTTAATAGAAACACATAATAAAATTTACACTTCCTCTTTCATCCTCTTGACACAAGATGATAAAGAATTTCGTAAGCATCATTCTTGTCTTCCAAAATCCCCAAAATTTCTAGGGTTTTCATCAAAAATCCAAAATCTTCCCATTTCATGGTGAAACCCTAATCAAAATCACATTTTTATTTGAGTTTGTAGGAAGAACATTCTCATGGATAGGAAAAATTTTGAGATTTAAAACCTATTCTTCAAAACTTTCTCTTTATTTGGAGCAAAACCAAAATCAACACAAAAATTACAAGAAGGCTTTTAAATCATCATGAATATAGCACAACATGTATATATAACTCAAGAAATCCCTACCTCAAGCTTGATAAAGAGAGAGAAGATGAAACCCTAGAATCAAAGGATGGAAAAGCTTTGACTTCCACCACACCAAGTGAAGTTCTGGCCCTTGATCTTCAAGATTAGAGAGAGATGAAGACGATCTTGACTCAAGATTTACAAGAATTAAGTGTTTTGGGTGTTTGAGAAAGTTTTCTAGAGAGAAGGGGGAGGAAAATGGGGTTTAGAGTGAGAGAATCATGTCTAGAATGAGAGATACATTCGGACAAAAAGAGAGAAAAAAACAGAGATTCAGATGCCCAGAGTGCCGTACGTACAGCACCCAACCCCGCACGTACGGAGCGTCCCTTTCCGCACGTACGGCCCTCACCTCCGCACGTGCGGTGGTCCTCCCACACCACTTCCCGCTCGTGCCTTTTAAGCAGAATGCAACTCCCCTAACTTGCCCATTCCCGTACGTGCAGCCTCCATCCCGCACGTGCAGCCCAAGGCCTTGCACGTGCGACCCTGGCCCCACAGCCCAAAAATTTTCCCGCTCGCTCCTGGGTACTGCAGACTCGGCGCGCACCCACTAAAACAAGAGAGATTTAAATCCCCAAGCCAAACAAAACAAAAACTATTATTTTGAGAACCATTTCCGAACGTGCCAAATCCAACGAAGGTAAAAGGAAGCGTTACATCCCATTTATCTGTCGTGTAGCTGGCAGTTTTTGTGTTTTCAGAATTTTGTAATTTCTTATTTGTTGGCTTTTGTTCTTGGTGGAATTCTTCAACATCTTGACCATCTTCTTCTTGTTCTTCAGCATCTTCTTTTCTTCTTCTTCTTCTTCAGCATCTTCTTGTTCTCCTTCTTCAGTATTTTCAGCATCGTTTTTTACTTCTTCTTCCTCCTCCTCTTCTTCTTCTTCTTCTTCAATGTCATCAAGTTCTTTATCGCTATCCTCACTCAATTAAGCACTAGTTACCTGTAGGTCAACATACAGTAGATATTAGTTTTTGAAATAATTGAAGTTTAGGAAACTAAAAAGTTTCTCAGTAATAATTCAGTGTATAAAAATAGGAATTTTCCAACTTGAATTGAAATTCAAATGAGCTGAGGATGTGACCTGTCTTGTTGTCAGCTCATGTAGTGATGTGACTTTCATACGTTTATGTAATTTGATAATATTCCACTTGATCACCCTTGAGCATGCTTCACTAACTTCAGGGTGGATGATCAGTGTGTGCTCACACAACCAATACTACAAATAAATGTAAAGAATTTTTGTCATTTGAATGAGAAATAATACTTTATGTTATTAACAACAAACTAATAGAAAAGAGTAAAGATGTACTTACTAAGAGAGCCATAACACATCTTGTGACTTTTGCTGAAGTTTTGTGGTATTTTTCAATTGAAGACATTAGTGTGATTAACTAGGGTTTTTCACTCAAATTCACTAACAATTTGAGAACATTAACAACAATCGTATCAAAATCAACAATGAAACATAAATCAAAAGGAAGAGAACATGAATAACTAGGGTGTTTCAGTCAAATTGATTTAAAAGTTGAGAACATTAACAGGAATGGTACCAAAATCAACACTGAAACTAAATTGAAAACAAGGGAACATGATTAACTAGGGGTTTTCATTCAAATTGACTAAGAATTCGAGAACATTAATGGCAATGGTGCCAAAATCAACATTGAAACCAAAATTGAAAGCAAGAGAATATGATTAACTAGGATTTTTCACTCAAATTGACTAAGAATCTGAGAACATTAACAGCAATGGTACCAAAATCAACATTGAAAACTAAATTGAAGGCAAGAGAATATGATTAACTAGGGTTTTTCACTCAAATTGATTCAGAATCTGAGAACATTAATAGCAATGTTACCAAAATCAACAATGAAACCTAATTTGAAAGCATGAGAACTTGATTAGCTAGGGGTTTTCACTCAAATTGATTCAAAATATGAGAAGATTCACAGCAATTGCACCAAAATCAACATTGAAACTTAAATTGAAAACAAGAGAATATGATTAACTAGGTTTTTTCACTCAAATTAAATCAAAATTTGAGAACATTCACAGGAATCGTACTAAAATCAAGATTAAAACCTAAATTGAAAGTAAGAGAATATGATTAGCTACGGTTTTTCCCTCAAATTGATTGAAAATATAAGAACATTTACAGCAATCGCACCAAAATCAACATTGAAACGTAAATTGAAAGCAAGAGAATATGATTAATTAGGGTTTTTCACTCAAATTGATTCAGAATTTGAGAACATTCATAGCAATCGTACCAAAATCAACAATGAAATCTAAACTGAAGGAATGACAACATGATTTTGGTGCCATTACAATGAATGTTTTGAGATTCACAAACAAAAAGAAAAACAAAAGTTTCGAAAACAAGAGTTTCAAACTCAATATTCAAACTGAAATGGAAATCAAAAACAAAAGTTTCAAAAATGAAAGATTTCAAAAAAGCTAGGGTTTAAGATACTTGAATCTTACTTGTTTTCACCATTTTTGGTTGTTCGGATGTCAGAATATTTGATGATCTACTTTGTTCTTCTGAAATCTGAGACAAGATTGATGAAAACGAAATGTGACGTGAAATTGATGAAGGTGAGAATGAAATCTGCGAAGATGAGAAATGGCGGGATGAACTGTGAGAATGATGTGTTTTTTATTTGGTAAGGGTACTTTGGTCATTTAAGCTTATGATCGGACTTATTGGTAATAAGTTTTTGAAGTAGGACTTAATGTTCCATTATTTTCTAAAACGGGACTTAGCTATAAATCACCCTTTTAAATATGATAAAATTCCATGTATATCTTTTATTTAAGCATAATATTTAAATAAAAAAAATATTATGAGTCAAATAATTTTTAAAATAAAAAGGTAATTATTTATGTATGAATAACAAAAAAATAGAGATGAAAAAATATACAAAAAACAAATATAACTATTTAGATTTGAACTACAAAATGAAAATTTAAATAAAAGATAACAAAATATTTAAATAAAAAAGGATTAAGATTGGGATATAAATATCCCAAAAAGATAATAATTTTTTTAACAATTTATATTTATCTTTTGTTAGTTTGTTATAGAATATCCATATATTTTGGTTTAATCTTTTTAAAGTTTATCTTCAAGTTGAATTTAATATTTTTATTTTTTAAAATCATCAATTAATTATCCATACAAATTTTAAATGTGATAAAATTCCATATATATCTTTTGTTTAAGCATAATCTTTTCAATATAAAAACAAGTTCCTGCAAAAGAAACTGTCACGCCCCGTATTTTATTACTTGGATAACATTACCAATATTCATTAATTAAGTCCAATTTATAAATGACAATTCATCCTTTGATGAAATGATGAATAATTAAATATACATGTTCTCTCTCGTTATACAATAGTGACATTTTCATACAAATAACAGAAGTGCCCTGAGGCTTACAATAAAAGAGAAGACACTACTCTTTACAAAAGATAGCATTCAACCAAATAAACAAATGAAGTAGTACAATCCATCACTACGTTATACTTATAAAATGGTAAAACCCATTGTTTGATCTTCAAATCTGAAAAGTATTCCCTGTACACATGTACAGGCAGGGGGTGAGCAACAACTAGCTCACCAAACAATCTCATATTAAAACATTAGAAGATATGCGGGTACAAAGGTATTCATACATATACTTGAAATCATATCATGTCAAACCAAATGTTTCTATTACGTAATCTCTTAAATCCAATTTATTTAATTAACCACAACTAGTTAACTTAAATAAATAAACATGCTTCAATAGTAACATGACATCCTTTTCAATTCATTAAATTATCTTATTTGTCAATTGAATCAAATAGTTAAATAATTCATAATGACATTTAACAAAGCATCAAATGCATTTTATACAATTTTATGAGATGAATGCATGTGCCATGTCATGCTCAAAATATTTTTCTCATCTTTTGAAAATCTTACGCACAATGCCAATTTGAAAACACATTAATCCAACAGTTTCAATATAATTACAAGGTGATAAATATGACTCAGGTAATCCCTAGGCTGATGTCTGCAAGTTGGCATATCGAGCACTACCAAATCCCCACTTTACCAGCCTCTCACCGAAAGGGCAGTGGTACCTCCTCTGCGCATGTTTTCAGTCTTTCACCCTGGACACTCAGGCCAACTTAACCAACATCAAACTACACCCCCTATCTAGACTTACCAACGTATTTACCCAAAACAAATCAAAATGATCTTGTTTCACACAAACAATTCCTTTCTCAAAATAATAGTTTTCAATTGCAATTCAAAATCCATAATAACAATGAAATGGAATGGCAATGCAATATGTAACAATGTATTAGAATAGTTCCAATTTCAATTCCACTACACAATGCTCCATTGTGATCAATTTCCATATCTCTATCAATGTAATACCATGATACAATTCCAAGAGATAATATAATAATGTCAATGTTCATGTATTTACCACATATAAATCAACAATTTCGAACTTAGTCTTTTCAAGACAATTCAACAATATTCTTTATATAAAACAAACTTCCAAAATGAAATATTTTCTTACCTTTCCAATACCATATGACACCAAAACGAGTTCAAGGTTTCATCAAATTCTAACTCACATACTTTATCAATGAAATGTAATTACAATCTTTCATAAAACTCCTCCCCTTCCCAAACATTAAATAGAATCAAATTTCTATTTTTCTCATGCAAGTAAAATCTTAGGATCTTCAAGTTCAATCATAATTCTTATAAGCATATGTGAATATTCCAACACTTAATCAATTTTATCAAAATCTTCTCTTGACTATAATTATAAAATATAACACGGTGTTCACTTTCTAGTTATCAACATCAACCCCATCGATCTAAACCAAGGAAAATAAATAAATAATTAAAAGTTTTGATAACTTATTATTATTTTAACCAATTCATCCATTTGCTCCAAACGAGCTAAAATCACATTATTTTCTTTTCTTGTCAAAGAACACCAAAACCATTCAAATATCTCATAAAAATTTTGAAGTACGAAATTATTATTATAACATTACTCAACTAGTAAAAATAGGAACCCAATACTAAATCGCCTCAACTTAACTAATAATCTTAGTTCAACTTTGTTTCACACCAAACAACTTCATCTCACTTATTTTCTCCAAATCTCATACTTATGAAATATTAACATTTCATCCTACTATATTAAAAGTTATAGTATAATATCAATAACATACTTTTAATCAAACTAATTTAATCCCCTAAATTAATAATTTTATTATATTCACATTTTTTCCAAAAGAAATAATGCCAAATATAACTTAACCCAACTCATCTTTCAAACATAATCACATTTCATGCCAAGCTACTTAAATAGCCAATCTTTCCCAAATTCTCTTCAAATCACAATTTTCACAACCTTTCTAAAGTTAACTAATCAATATGATATTTACATCAAAAATTTTGAAATATGCCCAAGAGTAACATTTTCAAGGTTGTGAGTTCAAAAGTCCACATTTTACATTTTCATTTTCACAAAAATGAACACAACCTAATCATCAACATATTATCTTGCATAAAATATCATGACTATAACACTTTTAGAGTTTTTAATCCCAAAACAACTCTATAATCCCCAACTCAAAAATTTACACAATATTCCTTAATACCAATTTATTTTTCTTAAAAATAAATTCCAAAACTCAAGGATGAGATAAATATTTCAACATTATTTGCTCAAAATAAATTATCTAACTATAATATGAGATAGATACAACCCATACAACTATAAATTTTATTTTCGGATTTTTAACAAAATTATCAACACAAGATGATTTTCCCAAATCAAGTTTCAAATGTCAATGTCCTTAACACTTCAACATAATTTTTCTTCCAAAAAATTACTAAACAAAAATCTGAAAAATATATATGCAATACTTCTTATAATGACATATTTTCTCAAAATAACCCTAACATAACTTTAATGTAATAATATGAAAAAGTCCCTACCTCAAATATGAAGAAAAGCAAATCCAAAAATGCAAACATCGCCCGATCATGGATCCGAGACCACCATTACGAAGATCACGACGAGCTCTCCAACTTTCATTTACAACACTTTTGCAAAATCTCACTCTAAAGACTCCCATTTCAAGCTCAAAGATTGAGCAACTGTAACGCCCGGAAATAATCCGACATAAATTTAATACATCAACCCACATTCACTAAACAATAATAACAATACTCCAACCTTTACTTCATTAATCAACAAGGTTCATACAAAAGTTCTACATGCGAATTATACATTCAATGATATAGAAATACATGAATCTATAGCATGTAGAGCGTCATGTTCCAAAAATAATAAAATGCCCTCATGGGCTTACAATTTCCAAGGCTTAAGCCCGGTTATACAAAAGTGGCCTCTTGGACCCATACATGAATAGCCGATGGCTAGCAATTAAATCATAACAAAACAAGTTATTTACTGTTCACAACATATCGACACCCTCAACTTGGCGGAATCACCACGTCTTTTCCAGCACCAAAATCCCATAGGGTGAGCATAAAGCCCAGTAGAAAACCCTTAACAAAGTATATACATTTATGCAAGATTTCCAATATTAGATGCAAATGCCATGCAATGCCATTTTAAAGGGAATTTCATTTACATGCTCTTTTGAAAATCACCATGTTTCAACATAAATTTGAAATCTCAACAATTCCGAAACTTCCAATTTTACTAATAGGGATGGTAAATACGACTCAGGTAATCCCTAGGTTGGTGTCTGCAAGTAGGCTTAACAAGCACTACCAATGCCCCACTTTACCGGTTGCTAATCGGAAGGGAAGTGGTACCTCCTCCGCGCGTGTTTTCGGTCTTTCACCCCGGACACTCAGGCCAACTTATCAATTCATCTACACCCCCTAACCAGACTTACCAACGTATTTACCCCATTAACATTTCCATAGTTCTCATTTCAATATATATACATATCTCAATGCAAACGTTCCCAACTCAATTCAAAACGTATAATAATAGATGAAATGAGTGTGTATGCAACAATTATTAATGCCTCGTAACATTATTCATCCTTAAGTATCTCAACGATAATACTACAACAACCACATTTCTCATTTTCCTTCTTCCATGTTATTTCTCACAAAATAGCTACATGTTCATTTTACATTACTAACAAGTGGAAACATTTTCCCACCTTGCACAATTCTCAACTTTCATCTTTCAAATAACTCAACAATACTATCATCTCATAACTACACATGTTCATGCATTTAACAAAATCTTAAAACAATTTCCCAATCTTCACAAACCAAGCAAAGTTATCATTTTTGAAAACAATATTATGAAATTTTCACTCATTCCTTTCCTTGACACAAGAAAATCCATTAATCCCCACATTGTTTCTAAAACCCCCCATTTCTAGGCTTTTCACCAAAAATCCCAACATTTCTTCATCCATTTACAAAACCCTTTTAAATACCTAAATCTCCACCCATGTGATTCAACATTTCAAGAAAAGTCTTTAGAAAGCACAAAAGATGAACTTCTTCTACAACACCCTTAATTTTCTTGAGCCCAAAACCCATTTTCGAAAATCAACAAAGAAGAGTTCTCAAAATCAATCAAAAGCTTGCAAAACATATATGTAACTCTAAGTGGTTCCCTATCTCAAGGTTTGAAGAAGAAAAGGAGATGACACCCTAGAATTGATGGTTTGGAAAGAGATCTCCACCGCACACAATATAGTTCTAGAGGAGTTCTTTAACTTTGATGAATGAGCTATGGGTGAATCTCAAAGGAATAGAAGAAGATCAAGGGTTTTGATCTTGTTTTGAGGTAAAAATGTAGAGAGAAGGGAGAGTAATATGTTTTTAGAGAGAGAGATATAAGAAAAGTGATATGCAATCAGCCCCAAAAGAAGAAAACAGAAAAATTTCAGGTTACCCAGAATCTCGCACGTGCAGAGCCCTCTCCTGCACGTGCGAAGCCCTCTCCCGCACGTGCGAAGCGTCCTTTCGCACGTGCGGCCTTCATCCCCACACGTGCGGCGGCTCATCTCCGCATCTCACTCCGCACTTGCCTTTTAGGTGGTGTGCATGCTGAATGAGACCCCTTTTTCCCCCATGTGTGGCCCTATCCTGCACGTGCGGCCCTGGTCTCTCAGCCCAGAATTTCCTTGGCTCGATTCAAGGCTCATCGGACCTGACCCCGCACTCTCCGGAACCAGAGAAACATTCAACACCGGAACAAACAAAGATTGGGAAATAGGGAAAAAGCTCTCGAACACGATAAATCCAAAGAGAACAATAAGTGAAGCGATATACAATGGAACCGGGCATCACAGCAACAATGGTAAACATAGAAAGAGAGAGAGACACACACACTGTGAGAGAGAATGTGAGAGAGAGAGAGAGAGAGAGAGAGAGAGAGAGAGACAGACAGACAGACAGACAGACAGAGAGGGAGAGAGCAGGAGCTCTCTACTTCAATCCGAAAAAGAAATAAATGGGAAAGGAAAATGATGGGCAAGGCAAAAAAGGGGAAGCAACCCCACGTGGGTTTGCTTTCCCAAGAATGTGTTTTTCAAAAAAAAATATAATGTAATTTTTTGTAATAATACCTCCAAATTTTATAATATAAATTATAAAATGATATAATTTTTCTCACCACAAAATATAACATTTTTGTACACCACAAAATATACACCAATTTTATTCACTACAAAAATATATAATTTTTCACCATATGGTACACACCATAAAATCAACTATCAAATATTTATTATAATTCTATACAATAAATAATAACAACTCCCAAGGCAATTACTACTAATCACATAATTAAAAAGAACCAAACAGTTAAACATGAGACATTAAACAAACTCAATTTAAATTAAATCTAAGTCATTGGTCCCATCCATAAGCCAAACATGGGTCCAATTATATACCAAAATAGACCCAACAATTTATCTCAAATCATGGTCCAAATACCCAAAACTCAAATTTCAAATTCTGATATAAATTAAACTGAACACCAATCAGTCTGCAAATTCTCATAAAATAAATACTCACATTAAATTCTGAAATTCTTATCCAACGTGCTAGACTCATATGGGAACAATATAAAAACAAAAAAAATCATAATTTCAGAGATTCAAAATTATATTTTTTTAAAAAAAAATTATTACAAAATTGAATCATTTTCACACAACTTTATACAACACTCCAATCTGAATATTACTCAATTAATTTATGCACTGACTATTAAAAAAAATATTTTGGGTTATCACAGAAACCATGAATAGAAGATTGGGGGAAAACAATCAACATTGAGCCATTTCTAATTCCTTTTTGGTGCCTAAATATCTTAAATATTTGCTTTACATTTGAAATGTGTACTTGCAGGAGTTTTTGTATTTGTGAAAAAGTGAGTTTATGTAAAGTGATATTATTATTTTATTTTTAATTTTTTTTGGTTACAATATGTGTTTTTCCTTATTTCTTTCCTTATTTCTGGAGTTTTTGGGGGAGGCAAAACCGCTGGAGGTGGAGAGTTGGTTGGAACAAATTACTAAGACTCTTGATATGCTCAGAGTTGAGGATGAGGGGTTGAGGATTTCTTTTGCAACCTTCCAATTGAAAGGAGATGCAAATTATTGGTGGAAGTATGCTGAGAATGCTGTAGGTGCCACTTGGATTACTTTTACTGAGGCCTTCTTGGCTAAGTATTTTCCTCCTTCTGCTCGGGAAAGGTTGCGGGAACAGTTTGTTGAGTTGCGCTAGGATGCTACTCCTTTGGCTCAGTTCGAGATGAGGTTCACTAGTTTGTCGAGGTTTGCTCCAGAGTTGGTGACAACAGAGGAGTGCCGTTGTTATGAGTTTGAGAGGCGGTTACGTGATGATATCCGGGAGAAGGTGGTTAGATCTATGTGGAAGAATTATTTTGCTTTAGTTGAGGTGGCGGCCCATGTGGAGGCCATGGTTAGCAGTGTTGGTTGGGTTAGGGAGGAGGTCACTTCGGTAACTCCTACAGTTCATAAGCACTCTAGGCTTAGTAAAAAATGGAGGCGAGCGCATGCTCACTCCCAAACTCGGTCCTTGTCTTCGTCGAGGGTTTCGAGCTCGTCCGTTGGGGGAACCAATGAGGTTCGGGCTCCAAATCAAGTTGGGTGTTGGGAGACTGCTGTTTGTTTTAATTGTGGTCAGCAGGGCCATGTTAGACGTTTTTGCCCTTTGCATGAAAATTCTTCGGGTGTTTCAAAATCTAGTCGGACTCTGTCCTATTAGTCCAGTCGGGGACGATATCAGTACCAGACCCGAAGAGGCCAGGCTTCGAGAGCTTCGCAAGGGTCAACTTTTCAACTAGCGCGGTACTATCACCCTTGAGAGGGACTTTTGTTTTAGAGACCGATGTTATAAATTGTGAAGCTTTTGTTATTGATCGGTGTGTTGTGGGATGTTAAAGCACCATGGTTGTGTGTTGTATATGTATATACATTGTTGTTTATTTACCCTCATGTGTTGGACATGTAATGAGTCTTGAACTCTCTTTTATGTATGTGTGATGAAAAGTTGTTAAGGGCATTGATGATTCTAGTATTATTGTATATAAGATGTTGAGCTATGAGATAGTCATGTGATGGCCTTTGATTCTTGTTTAGTTTAGAAATCATTGGTGGAAAATGAGAAGTCTGCAAAATTTTTGTAACTAGTGTAGTGTTATGATGAGGACCAAAACTTCAAGGCATTTATTGTGTTGAGTTTAAGGAAATGTGAGACCTTAGAGTTTTGTGAAGATTGGTGGAAGTGATGTGGGAATGTCTAAGGGAGTGTGAGATTCATATCTCGGCATAGTGAGGATGGCACTAGTGTGTGTCGTTTAGTGTCTTGAGTTATTGATGTGTGAGTTCATTGTGGTCCTATCAACCGTGAATAGGGTCAGTGTTGTGCCACAATTAGTTGTGAGTTCGCAATGTTATTAGATTTTGGGTGGAGTTTTGTGTGGGAAAGAATTTCTTGGGTAGGTGCTCGAAGTACTTACTAGAATGGTGAATGGTTTGTGTTCTTAGGTAACGAGTGTATCATTAGTAAGAATTGTCTTGTGTGACTAGGATCGTGTGATCACCATTGACCTATTCAGTCTTGTGTTGAAATATAAGAGCGTGTTTGCCACCTAGGCGTGTGAGTAAAATTCCTATGGGAACAATAGTGGAGTAATCTGTTTTGGGGAAGCCGAGAAGACTCTAAAAGTATGTGGAACGGTGTTTAGAAACCTATCTCTGGGTGAATGGGACGGGAGAAGAGTGTAGGTGTTTGAGTGCTGGGGGCGAAAAATCTTGGGTGATTAGTTAAGTTGATCGGTATCAAGGTGGGTGACAAATAGTCACTTTAGGATGGCTTGAATAAGAGTTGTGAGGTTGAACCCTTGGAAGTTAAGCGTAGATTTAGCTATAAAGTGGTATAGTGCCCTGGATTGTGTTTAGGGGCGTGGAGCCCCTCTTATGTATCTGTGGTTATTGATGTGCAG
Source organism: Camellia sinensis (assembly GCF_004153795.1). Lineage (NCBI taxonomy): Eukaryota > Viridiplantae > Streptophyta > Magnoliopsida > Ericales > Theaceae > Camellia > Camellia sinensis. Next base: position 1,289,647 of record NW_021025712.1, on the reverse strand, counting down.
CCATTGGTGTGAGTTCTTGGGACCCCATGAGTTGGGGTAAGATGTTCACTTCTTTTTTGAGAACACTCGTAAGCCTTCGTGTATCAAAGGTCTATTTCAATTGTGTTGGTATTGGTGCGCAACTTTCAGAGTTTGAAAAGTCATGCGTGTAGTAATTGTCTCTTTTAGCATTGTGTTTAATTCTAATGGTTGTTATGGAAATGTAATTGTCGCATTTTGAAGTCACTGTAAGTGTAAAGGATGTGATTGGGTGATGGTCGGGATTTACCGATTGTTTGTTGAGAAGATAAATTGGAAGGTGATTGTTAGCTTTTGAAAACTTTAATGGCGTTTGTATTTCAACTAAAATCCTTGGGGTGAGATTTTAAGGTTTGTTTTGGGAAAATATTTACAAATAAATTGGTTTTACTCGAAGTTTACGACATGAATCTTTTGTTGGAAAACGGTATGAATTTAAGTAAATTTTTGAGGAAAGGTATAAATGAGAAAAAGATTTTTCTTTCAAGATGATATGAGCAATCCTCGTTGTAACTAGTTTATGTGCCCGTTTGGTTACCTTGTGTGAATGATAACTTGTGTGGTAATAATAATGATCATGACCGAATGAAATTGCGTGATAGTGGTATTTTGTGTTAATGGCACAATTGTTATCTTTGGTTATTATAGTGGAAATGTTATGTTGATGTTGGTTATGGCATCACCATGTGAGTGATGGGCATATTTGGGTGACGGTAGAGACTCACCAGTTGTTACCTGGAACAGAATTGGAAATGAATAAAATTTGGGTCTTGCTTGAAAGGCAGAAAATGTATTTTTGACTTGTGACCGGTGTGAATTTTAAGAACCTCTGAGAAAATGTTTTATATGCAAGAAATGATTTTTACTAAGAGATGATAAAATGATGAATTTTTTTTTTTTAGAAGGGTTGAGTTGTTAGTTATTATATCCTTATGGTTGGGATGGTGCAACCACTTTATTTGAATTGCTAATCTTGGACTTGTATGTTCACATATGTGGGTCGATTGGAGTTGTAAGGGCTTGTTAGGCCGGAGTCTTGCCTTGGATCGGGTTTTGTTGTAATCCTTTCCTCTTGAGTGAGTTAACCAAGGATCTTGTAGTGAAAACTTATTTTCCTCCATGTTGGGGTGTGAAGCGTTTGGGAGTGCTTGGGCGTGTGGTGGTGGATGCCTTGGGTATGCGAGTTGTTGTTGTTGTTGTTGTTGTCATCGTTGTTGTTGTTGTCTCATAGGCCCATTGAGTGGTATGGGTTGAAAAGGCATCTGTGAATCTCTTCCTTGTGTTCTTGGTAAGTCAGATATCCTTGGAGCTTTGAGAGGTCGAACCAGAGTTGGGATGATGGTATTCCAAGTTTGATTGTAGCCAGGAGTTGTATTATCTTCCTTGGTAGGTTGGGAGGTCTTCCTTGGTGTCGTGCTTTAATTTCGGGGACGAAATTTCCTAAGGTGGAGAGGTTGTGATGACCAGTTCGAAGGCTGTCTCATTTCTTTCTGAGTTATGTTGGGTAAGTTGTTGAAAATTCTTTCTCTGAATATTTTCGGTTGCATTGTTTCATTTTCGAGTTTTCACTCGTTTTCGAGGATGCGGGGTTGGCTCCGGAGTTTCGGGAGAGAAGCCAAGGATTTTTCGAGGCAGAAAGGCCAGGGCTGCATGTACGGGAAGCAGGGGATAGCTGTGTGGTACACTACATAAAAGGCAGGTGCGGAAGTGGAGGTGCGAGAGAGAGACCGCACATGCGGGGGTGAGAGCCGCACATGTGGGGAGGCCGCTCCGCATGTGCGGTAGAGGGTGTCGCACGTGCGGCCAGGCGCGTGTTTTGCCTTGTTTTTCATGCATTACAGCTATGTATTAATCTTTTGTCCCTTTTTCACTTATTTCTGATTATACCTCTCACTCTCTATAATTTTTCTCACTTATTCTCTCATCTCTCTCTACCCAAACCCTCAAAACTTTGCATTTTCTTTTGATTTCAAGAATCCATTGGGATTTTGGTACTAGTTCCTTATACTAAAATGATGGGCATGTTGAGGGCTTCGTTTTGACTAGTGGAGAACGAATTTCGGCGAAGTTGATTTTTGGGGCTTTTCTCCTCTTCTCTCTTCGAGGTAGGGATTTCTTTGATCTTTTTCAATACCTCTTTTACAGATAGATATGTGGTATATTCTATTGCATAAAAATCATGTTATTATGGATCTTTTTGGAAAATCATAAAGGGGGATCTGAGTGTTGATGTGTAAGGTTGAGATTTGGGAAAATAGATTGTTGATTGGGTTAATTTAGGGAGGAATGGTTTAACATGTTATGGGTAGAGAGAAGTAAAGCCCTAATTGTTTTTGTAGTAATGCTTAATGGGTGAAAATGGTTGAAATGGTGAGATAATCATGTTGTGAATTAAAGAATTTGATTAATGACTTGGTAATTTATTTGTGATTAAATCGGGTCTTATGATTTTAACATTTACCTTGTGTTGGGTTGATTATATTTGAATATAACGGATGGATAACTTGTTAAGTGTTAATGAGGAGTTAATCATGAGATTATGAATTTTTGGTAATACCGTTGTTGAGTTGGAATTGAGCGGATTATGACTTTGTTATCCGCAGGTTGAGTTTTTGATTAAATGAATGAAACGAGTCTCTTTTATTATACATATTTATGTATATAATTGGTGAATTGCGAATTGGAAATTTTGGAAAGATAGAGATGATTGTAGTTCTTTTACAAATTAAGAAAGAACCTTGGTCAAAGTTGAAAACCTTGGAACATCATCGTTGTTGTTGGACTTAATGCCTCATAAGAATGGGATGGTTGTATTTCGCGTATTAATACATATTGCTTAGAGGTTTTGTCCTTGGTCATCGGTGGGGGATGACATTGTGAATGTTGAAATGGTTATGTGTTTGTAGTACACTCGAGTTATCTATGAATGTTGTATAAAGTGATGGTTGGAAAATGTGTAATGCGCTGAGAATGAGAGGTACTATTACCTTCCAGCTAGCGCTTGGAGAATTGGCTGCACTGAGAATGAGAGGTACCATTACCTTCCAGTTAGCGCTTGGAGAATTGGCAGAGGTACCATTGCCTTCCAGTCGGTGTCTGGTAAATTGGCATTTCATTGTGGGAAGATGTATCATTGGCTTACTATGCTTGAGGCAGGTAGAGTGGAATTTATTTATTATTATCGCTTCGGTATATTTGAGTATGTTATGTGTTATGATGGTTGTTTTTTTTTTGTTTTTTTTTGAAAGGCCAAATTGCCTAAAATGTAGAAGTAGATAGTTGTTGGGTGCTTGTTGTGTTTCCTTTCATACTAAAGGTATACTTGCATAGACATGAATGTGTGGGAAGTAGATGTGAATAATGTGTTGAGATTGTAAGTAATGTGAAAGATATCGGATATCCGTGAACATGTTTTTGAAAAGTCAAATTAGTTGCAAGTCTAAAAAGTGCGAGAAAGTGTAAAAGGGTTTTTTTTTTTTTTTTTTTTTGGTGAAATTCTTACTTTCAGAAATTTGTTACTATTGTATAAGTCTTGGTAAAAAGGTAATAAGAAGAAAGAAGGGTGAATTACTTACATTTTGGAATGAAATGAATGATATTGTGAAAAGTGCTTATATGCATATATTTCAGTATAAACCATCACATTATTTATATAGTATGAGACTAAGCATTCATGACCATAGCTATCTATAGGTTGTTATTGTTGAGGATCATGTTGAGATCCCTACTGGACTATATGTTCATTCCATGTTGCTAATCTTTTTCAGGTGAACATGGAGAAGTGTTTCAAGGTCATGGATCTTCGTTATCTGTTGGCCACTGGGCCTTTTATTTGCGGGCTAAATGCCATTTGTGTAAAAGGGTTGAGCCCTTTATTTATTTTTTTAAGATGTAAGCCTTCGAGTAATTTATTTGGATATACTCCTGCTTCATTGTAACGCCCTCAAAATATAGGATAAGCCAACCATCCATAAAGTCCATAATCATAGGAGAAATATTATATTGTCATTCATCAGAGTCCTCTTTACAAAAGATATTACATGCATTACATTTTCATAAACATTGTCATTCGTCAGAGTCCTCTTGAAACTATAGCATGTAACTCTAATTTCTATCAACAAAAATGAGTGCCCAAAAAGGCTTACAGCTTTCCAAGTTAACACTTGGTTATAACAAAAGAAGAGTTCTAACTCTTTTACATATAAAGCCCTTGGCTTTAAGTATTACATTTAACACCAAATAAAATATACAAAATGGAGTCTTCAACTCCTAAACCTCCCAAGCTATGTACTTGGAGGTCACATGTCCCTTGTACCTGAAAATGGTGTCCTAAGTAGGGTGAGCCCAATAGAGATATGCTAAACAGTATATGGAAATTAACTAAAACATTAGCATCCGATAAATGTTTAACACTTGAAAACCAATTTACACCTTTTCCATAACCAATCAACACTGACTTTCATACTTCCATTCACTTGCACTTACTTATCCAAACCAATTCATGAACATAGTTCATTATCATCTAAACAATTCCAAATGAGACTACAACTCATTTATTAATACTTCAATCATAAACATTTATTCATACACTTCCATTTCTTTGCCATTTTACGGAACTGCGTCTGAGGGAAGCGGCACCCAAATATATATATGATTTCGGGACTTTCACCCTGGACACTCTGGCCAACTTAATTATCAATGGAGTCCATCCCCTTTCTCCTCCCAAACAATGGAGTACATCCCCTATCTCCTCCCAAACAAGATACATATACAATGTATTCAAATATGTTGTCATATACAATGACCAATTAAATCATATATTCAATGTTTAAATTCAACTGTCATATTTAATGACAAAATCCAATTGATTAGTTTCAATTCACCTAATCATCATGCAATTTCTACAACAATCATGGCTATCCTCCACCGATAGCCCAAAGCAGATATTTCTAAATAGATAAATAAATCTATCAAAAGATAATTTATCACTTTTCCAAAGGTGAGTAATTGATTAATCCAACTACACCATTTAATCATAACTTCCTTCACTTCCATAATTTCCGAGCCAAACTTGTTATTTATACACATAACTTATTTAATCAATTTGGGGAAAATCTTCCCCTTTATCAAATATTATACCGAAGACCAAATTTCATCAATTCTTCTCAAGCCTTAACATATTCAAGACCACTCATGCCCATAAAGAACTCAACTAGGAAACCCCTCTTTTATATACATAGGAACCAACCAAAAATTTACCAAAACCCTTCTAAAGTCAAACCATCTATACAAAATGATAATATCTATGTTAAAACCCATATAGGAGAGTAGAATATCCCCACTCCAAGCTTAGAAGAGGAAGAAGGAAGAAAAGAGCAAAAGTCGACGGAGGAGAAACCAAGCTTTGCTCTGATCAAAATGAAGCCCTCGACAAGCTCTACACTTTATCTCAAAGGAGCAAGGTGAGGAGAGACCTTCAAGCAAGTAGATCTAAGGATCTATGAGTGAAAAGTGATTTTTGAGAGAGAGAGAGAGAGAGAGAGAGAGAGAGAGAGTGTGTGTGTGTGTGTGTGTGTGTGTGTGTGTGTTTCACAGTTTAGAGGGAGGAAAGAGAAGAAAAAGTAAAGGAAAGGGTTAAGTGAGGACCTATTTATAGTACTAGGTCAAAAATAGAAATAAGCCCAAAAGTCAACCCAATATATCTAGTCAAAATATCCCCAAAAAGTAGGCCCAAACTGACAAAAAAAATCCGGAAAAAGTTACAGGTGTCGACCCCTGCAACAGAGGTGTCAACACCAAAGAGGAAAAAAATCTGGGAACACTATGTTTGACTGCACTGCAAGTGTCGACCCTAAGACAGGAGGGGGTTCACCCTATCTTCCAACCACCAACACACAGACATAAGAGGGTCGACCCTCTCCTAGTCTGGTGTCTACCCTATCTTCTAGCAACTAACACACAGACAAGAGAGGGTCGACCCTCTCCCAGTCTGGTGTCTACCCTATCTTCCAGTAACACTTCCAGAACTTCATCAACAGGTAAGGGTCGACCCTAGGAAGGCTGGTGTCGACCCTAGAATGGAATTTTTAAGTCTCCAAGGAACTTTTGACAAGAATAAGTGCGAACAACCAAACCCAACATGTTTAAATCAATTTGTACTACTCAGAGACTAAAGTACAACAACACCAAAGGTTCCCAAAATAGAATAAAGGGTCCAAATACGTTTACCAAAAGCTTTAAAAGGAACAAGTGCTACATGCATTTATTTTATATTCGAATGAGAGAATTATTATTTATGTATTCCTTGTAAATATAACGAGCTTTTGTATGCTATCTCTGAAATTAAATTTATAATAATGGTTTTTGGTAATGGAATCCTGTAGACACCCCATTTTTAACCGACCCTAGGACTCAGACGTCATCGTTTGTGCGCGAGATGATTGTGCATGTTTGCTCTCGTTTTGAGCGCCCAAAGTTCTCGGCTGAGTGCCTTGTCTTTTGACCTTTTTACACTTTGTGTTTTGGCCTTGTTTTTGGGCCAAACCTTGTTGCCTCTTGCTTGGGGGGAGGGGGGGAGGGAAAGGCATCGCCGGCCACTTTTGGCATTTGCCGGCCACTTTTCTTCCTTGTCAGCCACTTGAAGTGGCCGATCGGCTAGGGGAGGTTTAGGTGGCCGGCAGCCAATTTTCTCTTTTTTCAGATATTTTTAGATCTTTTGGGCCAGCTGTTGGTCACTGACTTCATCCTCCATACACATGTATGGAAGGATGAAGCAAGCTTTTTTCTTGCTTGCTCTATATAAGGGGAGGTCCCTCCCCCTTTAGAGGGATTCAGAAAATTTAGGAGCAAAATTTTCCTCTCTCTCTAGAATTCCTTCCCTCTCTCTCTATATTGTGCTTGAAAGTGAGTGTTTTTCACATATTTGCATACAACCCCCTTAGCCAAACATCTTAACCTTGGAGTTGAGATTCCTTAAGTCTTGTTTGGACCTCCTAAAGCTAGTTTTTGGCTCAGAAGTTGCCTTTTAGCTGTTGTGCTTCAAGGGTAAGGATTTATCCCTTTAAGCTTGTTTTTGTACACTACTTTGGGCCACCTTTGCAGGCTATTTTGGCCTAGTTGTCAAATGAAAAAACCTCTGTTTTTAAGTGTTAAAAATGTTGGTTTGAGTCCTTTTTGGAGTTAAGGGTGGTCCACCCTCTTTCATTGCTTATTTGTTAGTCTTTTGGGCCATCCTTTAAAGCTTTTGAAACTATCTCTTTTTGGCCCTTTAACCACTGAATTCCAGAGGAATTTCAGTTGTAGAAATTTTGTTTTGAGGTCCAAAATAGGAGGGGTGGCCTCCCCTCCTTGTCTTTTTATGCTATGCCTTGTTAGCACTACAAAGTAGCATCTTTTTATGGCTTATGTTAGCTTAGTTCAAGCATGTTTTTGGCTATATTTTGACATGTTTAAACTCTGTTTTTGGCTGGTTTAGTCGTTGGTTGCTTGTATCTTGCACTTATAGTGTAATTTTGCTTACTAGCCTAGTGTGCTTAATGTTGTAGCCTTTTATTCTAGCATGTGTTGACTCTATTCCATCATATTTTTGGCCTTGCTTTGACATGCTTAAGCTCTATCTTAAGTGGTCTTGGTCTCTTGAGGCTTGCTTTGTATAGCTATGGTGTAAATGCTCTTGACTAGCTTTGTGTTTTAAGGCTCTTAGCATGTTTTATTTGAGTTATTTGCATGATATGGCATCATTTAGCTTGTGATTTCAAAGCATATACCTCTGTAACACTCTCACATACTTCACTTCTTCATTGCTTTTGAGGGTTGTGTATTGTGCCTTTCCTATGGGCTAACATGTGTGCATGTTTTCCTAGTCTTTGAGCTCCTATCTCAACATGTTCATGCCACTGATTTGGCATGTTTTAGGTCTGTCCATGGCTGGTTTTGTTGTTTGAGCTTGATAATGTATGCTTCTAGTGTAATACACTTCACTAGCTTTGATGCTTTATGCCTCTAACATGCATTACATGAGTTGTTTGCATGATTTTGAGTCACTTAGCATGTTATTTCAGTGCTGAAATATATGTCATTGCACTCCATTGTTTCAATCTTTCATTCACCTTGAAAGTGGTCTTGAGCCCCTTGATGGCTTGAATGTGAAATTGAGGTTCGCATGCCTAATGGTTTTAATCCTCCCTTGAGGATTTCTACTAACCAACAACATGAAACCTTTTTCATGCTCAAGGCACTTGTGGCTGTAGACACCCCATTTTTGGCTGACCTCAAGACTTTAATGTCATCATTTGTGCACTCGGTGATTGCACATGTTTGTGCTAGTTTTGAGTGCCCGAAGGTCTCGGCCGAGCGCCTTGTCTTTGAGCCTCTGAACTCTCTGTGTTTTGGCCATGTTTTGGGGCCATGCCTTGGTGCCTTTGCCTGGAGGGAGAGAGAGGCCTGTAGGCCACTTTTTGTAGTTGTAGGCTACTTTTCCCTCTTGTAGGCCACTTGTAGTGGCCCGTAGGCTAGTTCCTGGTGCTTTCGGCTGAATGCCTTGTCTTGGGGCATCTTTGCTCTCTTCTTTTTGGTTTGTTTTTGGACCATACCTTGTTACCCCTTGCCTAGAGGGAGGGGAGGGCCTGTCGGCCACTTTTGGTTGTTGTAAGCCACTTTCTCCTCCTGTAGACCACTTAAGGTGGCCAGTAGGCCAGTGGAAGTGGCGGTCGGCCACTTGAAGTGGCTGACAGTCATTTTTTTTTCTGTTTATGCAGATATTTTTAGTGCCAGTTGTGCCAGTTGTTGCTCACTAAATGCATCCTCCATACACGTGTAGGGAGGGATTCAAGCAAGCTCTAAGCTTGTCAAACAAGCTTCTCCTTGCTTTGCTTATATAAAGGGAGCTCTCTCCCCCTTTCAAGGGTTCAGATTTTTTGGAGCAAAAAAATCTACTCTCTCTCTCTCTCTCTGGAATTCTCTCTCTCTATATATTTTTGTGCTCTATAGTGCTTAGAATTGTATTTTCTTTGCATATTTGCACACAACCTCTTCCCCAAACACTCCTACTTTGTTGCTGAGGTACTTGGAGGTCTTGTTTGGAGCCTAACGACTGGTTTTTGACTCAAGAAGTTACTGTTGTGGCTATGCTTCAAAGGTAATCCCTTTATCCCCTTTTGAGCTTTGTTTTAGTTGCTTACTTAGCCACCTTTGCATGCTATTTTAGGCTTAGCTTTCAACTATAAAAAGTTCTATTTTTAAGTGTTTAAAATGGTTGTTTGAGGCCTCTTTGGTGTTAAGGGTGTTCTACCCTCTTGTGTGCCTTATTTGCTTAAGCTTGGTGCTATCTTTTAAAGCTTTAGAGGCACCCTTTGTTTGGCCTTTCTACCACTGAAACTCAAAGGAATTTCAGTGGTAGAAACCATGTTTTAAGGTCTAAAATAGGAGGGGGTGGCCTCCCCTCCTTACTTCTTGGTTCCATGCTTTGTTGGCCTCATACTTGAGCATATTTTTTCTAGCCTATATTGGCTTGATCTCAGCCTATTTTTTGTCTCATTTCAGTATGTTGTAGCTCTGTTTTGGCTTGGTTGAGTCACCTTATGCATGCTTCATACACTTGTAGTGTAATCCTACTCGTTAGCCTAACATGCTTCATGTCTTAGCATATTTTTTCTAGCACGTATTGGCTCCACTCCAGCATGTTTTTGGCCATTATTTAACATGTTTCAACTCTGATTTTTGTTGGTGAGGTCACCTCTTGCTTGGTTCTTGCACTTGTAGTGATCATGCCCATTAGCCTAGTATATTTGGTGTTTTGGCCTTTCATCCTAGCATGTGTTAGCTATACTCCATGCATGTTTTGGCATTGTTTTTTCATGCTTTAGGACTGTTTTGGGTGGTCTTGGCCTTTTGGGGCTTGTTTTGTATAGCTATGGCGTAAATGGCTTCATTAGTCTTGAGTTTTGACCCCCTAGCATGCCTTATTTGTGATGTTTGTGTGATATGGCATCATTTGTTATGTGATTTCAAAGCATAAACTTCTGTCATACTCTCATGTTTATCACCCTTTCACTGTGTTTAAGAGTTGTGCCTTTATGCCTTGGTTGTGAGCTAATACATGAGCATATCTCTCTTGCCATCTATGCTACAAGTCTAGCATGTTTTTGCTACTATTTTGACCTGCCTTAGCTCTATTTTGGGTGGTTGAGGTCATTTGAGCATTGCTTAGCACGGTTGTAGTGTAAAGCCCATGACTAGCTTTGTATTTCAAGTCTCTTGGCATGCTTTATTTGAGCTATTTACATGATATGGCATTATTTGGCATGGTATTTCAGAGCATATACTTCCATCATCCACTCATATATATCGCTCTTTAATTGTGTTTGGGAGTTGAGCCTTACGCCTCGTTTATGAGCCAATGCATGAACTTCATTTTCTTGCTTTTCATGCTATCTTCTCGGTTCATTTTAGCCACTATTTTGGCCTGTTGTAGCTCTGTTTTGGGCTGGTTTGGTTGTTTGTGCATAGTATTGCATGCCTCTAGTGTTGTGTCCTTCGCTAGTCTTGGTGTTCTTGGCTCTTAGCATGCATTGCATGAGTTGTTAGCATGTTTTAGCATCATTTGTCGTGCCATTTTAGTGCTGAAATGTATACCATTGCATGCCACCTTTCATTTGTTGTATCACTTTGAAAGAGGTCTTAAGCCCATTGTTGGTTTGAGCATGAAATTAAGGCATTCATGTCCAATGGCATGATGCTTCTTTCATGCTCAAGAAGCTTGTGTCTTGGTCCGTCTTTCAAATTAGAGGACTTCTGACTTTTGGACTTAACTAGTTAAAGGGCTTATCGGTAATCTAAAATGAGTAAACAAAATGAATCAAAGTAAAACATGCCAAGATAACATGTTTGTGTTGCATTGCATGTGTTTGGATAGGACGTTAATCCAAACACGAGAAATGAGAGACGTTTCATACTTGAAGTGATGAAACGTGCCTCATTTCTTAGTCGCTGTCCCCCTTGATTGTGCAAGATAGGGTGGAGGCCTCTTGAGTCTTGTGTGTTATTTGTGCATTCATTAACGTGTACAAACTTGGCTTCTCGACCATCATGCATTGCGATACTCGGTTGGTGGCCCAAGAGTTGAGTCCCGCACTTCTTTGAGCTTGAGAAATGATAAGGAGGGTGGTTGTACACAAATACCCTGCAAATGCCTTACCTTGCCCCTTTTGTACTCTGTTTGCAGCAAAATTGGAGTGTGCAGGAGCAAGTAGCCTACAACTTCCTCTGGTGGCCGACAATCCTCAGGCTCAGAAGTGGTCCAAAGTTGTTGTGGTTCTGGTGCAGAAGCAGCCTGGAAATTGGTTAAGTGTTCGGTAATCAAGGTGAATGCAAACAGAGGCAACCGGTGGCAAAGCGACGGATTTTCGGGAGGAAGCCAATCGAGCATGCATGCATCCCTTGCCCTCGAGGCCTTTTAACTGTTTTGCTTAGATGGTTAATTCGTTGGTTCTGTACTTAAATAGTTAATGTGCTTAGCTAATCAATTTGTGTTGTAATTAGTTAACTAGAATAGTTAATTAGTTGTGATTTGTAATAATTAGCTTAATTAGCGTAGCTAGTTAGCTTTCATTTCATTCGGGCCCTCCTGCGAGAGGGTGTATCGTTGTAATAAGAGTGCGTGCGTGTGTGCATATCTTCCAACCCCCATTTCTTTCTCCCTTTTACTTATCAACTTTTGATGGTTAGTTTAGGGCATATCTCAATTAGCATACCTTATGCTATGCATGCGTGCATCATTCATTTGTTTTGCATGCACCAGGCTCGGCACATCATTCAAACTGCATCGTATGTCAATACGCTTTCTTGAATATGTGTTCAAAGCATGTTATCAAGTGTTGCATTCATATGCCATCTTAGATAGCTGAGCCTATTTAATTGCATTTTTGCATGTGTTCTACTAGGCATTGTTGACATAGTTAGAATCATGCATATTTCTAACTAGTTTTCTGTTTTGGCTCGGAGTACATTGTAAATGTTTACGCTTTAGCATCTTGCATGCGTGTAAGTGACTGCCATGTTAGCATGCTTGCCATGAGGCTATTTGCTTAATTGCTATAACTGCATGAATGCATGTGAATGAAGGCTTTATTGCTTGAATTGGAACAATTCATCGATTGTGAGTTTTAAGCCCACTTGGAGTGGCAAAATCATCATGTTTTAAGCCCACCTTGTTTGGTAGCAAATCCGCGTTTTAGCCTACTTGCGAGTAGCACTTTCACACCATTTTCGAAAAACAAGCATGAGATGTTTTGTTCCAAATTGAGTGATTTAGTCTATACTTGTATGTTGCGCGCATCACATAGTAATTTTAGATTAATAAACCAGAATAAGAACACATGTGTATTTAAAACAGCACATCATGTTTAGTAGAGGCCGATCCTTTGATCGGGTGAGCGGGGGTGCTCATTTCAGGACCTTCCCCTCTCGTACCCAAGTTCCCGACCCGAGGCAACTTTGGGGATGACGGACACGTGGTCTTAGGCACGAGTCAGGGTTTCCTAAATTTTCCAAAACAAAATATTTAGGTGGCGACTCTGAAATCTGGCAAAGCAGTCCATGTTTGGCGCTTTTTGATTAAAATCGATTTTTCAAAACGATTTGCCGGATTTGGACTCTTTGGTGATTTATCAATCTTACATTGCACTTTGTGAGATTAGATTCAGAACCGTGACAGGAGTCCGAACTGTAGTAACTAAGAACCCAATTTGCGCCCTTGCGTGTGGAGCGAGTTCGGGCGGTCTATAGTGGCTTAGGCCACCTTTCCAATTAGAAGACTTTTTCACATTGAACTTAACCGGTTAATGGACTAATTGGTAAGCTAAAATGTGTAAACAAGGAATGGACCAAGTAAAACATGTGAAACATAAGCATGTTGTTTGCATTGCATTGTGTTTGGATCCGACGGTAATCTAAACATAAGAAATGTGGGACGTTTCATACTCAAAGTGATGAAACGTGTCACATTTCTTGGTCGCCAACCCCCTTGATCATGCATGATAGGATGGAGGCATTTTTGTATTGTTTGTGCATTCACTAAGCTTATGCAAGCTTGGTTTTCGGGCCACCATGCATTGAGATGCTTGGTTGGTGGCTTGAGAGCCGAGTGCCGCACTCCTTTAAGCTTGAGACATGATGAGGAGTGTGGTAGTGCATACATTTTCTTGCAAATACATTGTTGTGCCTCTATTGTTCTCTATTGCAGCAAAACCAGAAGCCTGGAAAAGCAGGTGGCCGACCGGCCACTTGAGGTAGCAAACCAACCACTTTCACTAGCCCGTCGGCCAGTTGAGGTGGCCAGCAGCCACTTTTTGTGGCCGACCGGCCACCAGTCCAATTTTGTGCAGAAGTGATCCTATTTTGGAGTAGAAACAGTGTAGAGTTTGGTTCAATGTTCAGAAACCAAGGCGAGTGCAAACAGAGGCAATTGACGGCAAAGCAATGGATTTCCGAGCGAACGCCAACCGAGCATACATGTCTCCCTCGCCCGCGAGGCCACTTTATTGCTTTAATTAGTTAGTATAGCTAATTATTCGAGTGCTGTAATATTTTAATTAGTTCGTGTAATTAATTATTTTATTTCAATCATGCTGTAATAATTAATTAGCTTAGCATGGTTAATTAATTGGTTTGTAATAAGTAACTTAGCTTAGCATAGCTTAGTTCTTATTTATTCGGACCCTCCTTCGAGGGCGTAATGTTGTAATAAGTGTGCGTGTGTGTGTGTGCATGTCTTCCAACCCCACGTCTTTCTCCCTTTTATTTAACCACTTTTGATGGTTAGTTTTAGGGCATGTTTTGATTAGCATACTTTATGCTCGCATGTTTGCATCATTCATTTGTATTGCATGCACCGGACTCAGTGCATCATTCAAACTGCATCGTATTTCAATACTTTTTTGAATACGTGTTTTAAAACATGTTATCGAAGTGTCGCATTCATATGTCATCTTAGATAGCTGAGCCTATTTAGTTGCATTATTGCATGCGTTGCATTAGGCATCTTGAACATAGTTAGGGTCATGCATTGTTTCTAACTAGTTTTCTGTTTTAGCTTGGAGTACACTGTAAGTGTTTACGCTGTATCACACTTGCATGAGTGTGAGTGTTGCCATGATAGCATGCTTGCCATGAGGCTATTTGCTTATAAGCTTAACTGCATGAATGCCTGTGGATGAAGGCTTTATTGCATGAATTGGGACAATTCATTGATTGTGAGTTTTAAGCCCACTTTGAGAAGTGGCAAATCATGTTTTAAGCCCACTTAAGGGTGGCAAATCCGCGCTTTAGCCTACTTACGAGTAGCACTTTTAAACCATTTTCAAAAATAAACATGAGTTGTTTTGTTCCAATTCTCGTGATTGAGTCTATACTTGTATGCTACTGCGCATCACATAGTAAGTTAGATTAATAACCGGAATAAGAACACATGTGTTTATAAAAACAACATATCATGCTTACTAGAGGCCGATCCTTTGATCGGGCGAGCGGGGGTGCTCATTTCAGGACCTTCCCCTCTCGTACCCAAGTTCCCGAGCTGAGGCAACTTTGGTGACGACGGACACGTGGCCTTAGGCACGAGTTAGGGTTTCCTAAATTTCTCCAAAACAAAATATTTAGGTGGCGACTCTGTAATCTGGCAAAGCAGTCCATGTTTGGGACTTTTTCATTCAAAATTGATTTTTTAAAACCAATTGCCAGATTTGGACTCTTTGGTGAATTATCAGTCTTACATTGCACATTGTGAGATTAGATTCAGAACCATGACGGGAGTCTGAACTATAGGACGACCAATTCACGCCCTCTCCGGAAGGGAGGGCGCATGGAGAAAGTCAGGTGCTACAAATCCGAGTAATAAAAGTGGGGCATGACATTGGTTATTGAGTTGTAGTTGTGTGTTTGCTTGTTTTTCCAAACATGTGATGCCCATATTTTGGCTCTTCCGCTCGAGCTGTTTTCGCAAATTTTGCTCCTCCACTCGAGCGGCCATTCTTGCGCTCAAGCGGGATTTGTCAACTTTTAGTATTATGCAGCTCTGGAAATATTGGGAGAATGCATTGGACGCTCGAGCGCCTAGTCTTACGCTCGAGCGGGGTATTTCGTCTGCAAAACTTCTAGAAATGTGTATTCTATGCTTGAGCGTCGCTTCTTGCGCTCGAGCGAAACTTTGTGTCTGACGCTTGAGCGTCACTTTCCAAGCTCGAGCGGACTGCGTGTATATCAATCCGTGAAGATGACATTTGGAGCCACTTTTTCATTTCCCTCTCTCTCTAAAACTTGTCAAAAACCTACATCTTGAGTTTATCTCTCTAAAACTCACATTCTCTCTTTAATTTCATCTAGATCCATTAATCTCTTCACCCTAGTGCCTTTGAGAAAAAGGTAGAGTGCTTGAAGATCTTCATTTTGATCCAAACAAACTTGGGTTTCGGTGTCTTTGGAGTTTCAACCTTGCTTTGCTTGTTCTTCTCTTCTTAAGGTAGGGATTAGTAGCGCCCTGCTATTTCATACATGAATCCATCGTAACCAATATAACAACACACCCCAAAGCCATCCTTTTCACAGAACTAAAAATTAAAATTTACAACTTCTCTATTTATATGTCCTTAAAACCTTGTACCCAACTCCAACTTCTACAAACAAGATGACAATTACAATAGAAGAACCCCATGGGTGTACAAGACAATAACAAAATAAGTCTAACAGCCCTATTACAAAACTCTAAGCCTTTACAGCAAAATATTCTCAACTGTCAGTCCTAAAATTGCTTACTTCAAGTCACCACTGTAGTTGTACAACATTATTTCATGAAAAATAGAATAGGGGTGAGCTCTATGCCCAGTAGGAATACATTTAACCAAGTATTTAATCATTCCAATAAATTTATGGCACCCTTGAGACAAAACATAATAAGGAGTTATGAAAATATGTAATCTTCATTAATTAAGTAAATACATAACGATTAAGCATGGACCATTACATTTCACACCTTTACAACACAATAATTAAACAATCACATCAATGGAAAACAAACCATGAGTCTCATGTAAGAATCCAACACCAGTTGCTTTAGTTTCAAAAACCATCCCCCACATTTGTCGGCTATTATACGGCAGGAAGTGGGCACCCAAGAAAACCATCCGTTTTTCCACTTTCGTCGGCTATTACATGGCAGGACTGTGTGGACACCCAAAAATATTTTTCCCACATTCGTCCAGCGATAAGCCTAGACAGGGCATTTGGGCACCTTTTAAACTCCATGCGCAGGTACCAGCACAATACCACATTTTCCAAAACCGACTCTTACCCGGACTCATGCACAATTAACAATTTCATCACATTTTAATTCCATCAACAAACATCCATCATCACAATAGATGAAACACCACATAATATTCAAGGAATAAAAGCATTCAAGTCACAATTCCTTTACCATATCAACATCCACATCTTTCATCTCTTGGTTGTTTATAATATTCCTTGAATCAAAGGAAATTCCACTCAATTTAGTGTCTTCTACTCAAATTGAAAAGTTAGGGTTTTACCAAATTTGGGGGTTTTTCTCCTTCATCATAGATATAGGTTTTAACAACATTTTATACATATGTTTTTAGCAAAAGAGTTAAGAAATTTCAAGCAAAAGTCAAGAAAAATGATTCATTTATGTAAACATGGGTTTAATCCAACAAGATCCTCAAATTAGCTTATAAGTCACAACAATACCATGAAATCTCTTCAAAATAAAGAAATACTAGGATAAAAGTATCCCTACCTCAAAGAAATGAAAAGAAAACTCGAAGAAACCCAAAGTTGATGAAATCTCGAAGTCCTTGGATCAAAAGAAAGCCCTTGACGCGCTCTCCAACATCCTCAAGGGACCTAGGCGAGAAGATGCTTCTAGATGAGTAGATCTAGCGATCTAAATGGGAAAAAGTTGGGTTTAGAGAGAGATGAGGGAGGCTCATAGTTTGAGAGGAAAGAGGAAGAGAAAATCATGAGAGAAAAGAGTGTTGGGTCTATTTATAGTAGTAGAAAAGTATCCCTAAGGCCATTGCAAAGAATAAGTCCAAAACCCCCAAAAGTAGGGCCCATTCGGACTCAAGAATTCTGGAAATAACATGCAGGGGCCGACCCTTAGGACTGAGGTGTCGACCCTTAAGGAGAAAATCTGGAAGATTAATGTTTTCTGCAGCCAAGGGTTGACCCTTGGAACTCAGGTGTCGGCCCTTTATTTTAGAATATGACCCAGGACAAACAGCAAGGGAAGGGTCGACCCTTGGAACTCGGGTGTCGACCCTTTATTTTAGAATATGACCCAGGACAAACAGCAAGGGAAGGGTCGACCCTTGGAACTCGGGTGTCGACCCCAGAGAAAACCAGCAGAGGCACTAAGAATTCAAACAGGTGTAACTCTCTCGTTCGGACTTCGTTTTAGGTCGTTCTTATGTCTAAATCGAAGCCCCGAAAACAAGATTTCCAATGGTTCCAACCTCACATTCAAATTCAAATCATGGAAGGAGAAAAGGGCTAAAGAGTGAAGGCTGGTCAAAAATGAAAACCCAAATTTGGGACTTTTGATCTAATCTTGCCTAAATACCTTGTTAAGGCTTCAATCAAGGTTCCAAAAATCCCCCAAGGATCCTCAATTATAATATTTAGAGTTCACTTGCCAACCCATTAATGTCAAGAGTCCGACAACCATACAAGTTTTAAGGTGACAGGTACTAATTTACACCAATCCAATACGAATTAGAATGCGAGTCATTACAAACTCCCCACCTTAGGAAATTTCGCCTCTGAAATCAGACAATTCAAGAATCTGAGTTTCAACCAGCCAAAGTGGAACGGATTCTAAAATTAACATTTACTCCAACTAATCATGAACAATCTCTACTCTATCACAAGTCTCTAGAAGAGTTTCCCAATGTAATGAATTTCACAAGTTCGACAAGAAACAACTCCCAATTGGTTTATATTCACCACACCAAAAATCTAACTCGAAGACTAAAGAAAACTTCCATATTTCAGTCCCACATTGGTATTCTGATAACACCCAAACGATTAAAGTGGTGGACCTCTTTTTTAACTCATTCACATGATTATCTTTTACAAGCCACAAGAATTCATCAATTTTATGAAACAATAAGTCAAGTGAAGGCATCACAAACATACCTTACAGCCATATCTCAAACAAACTTAACCTCAAGAAAATAATTTTCAGTTGCCTAACAACGTAGAACCTTAGGAGACTGAGCTTTCACCTTACATTCACACCCCAAGAAACAACTATCGGTCTCTTGGCAACAAATTTCCAAACAATTATCTTACATTACAACCCAAGTCCTTAATCCCTTTCATGAGAAGAAAAGATTTTAATAAATGTTTTATCCGACAATCATGGCCTTCAACAAAACACAACTTAATGAAACCAAGAACCTCAAACCTCGTGCTTGCAACACAACTAGTGTTATGCCTTCTTATTGTGCACTTGTTATTTTAAAATATTTGATAATTAAAAAGAAAAACAACATCCGAAAATATATTTTCTGACCTTTACATTTTAAAAGAGATCATTCATGGTAAAAGACTTTATATGCAAATGCTTCAAATACATACGAATGGTTTGTAAATGTACTGGGTTTTAAGAAAAGATATATTTATTTATGTTAAGGTTGTTAAGAATCATACATACCATAAAACTCAATATGCATTGTTCATAATTGTTTCACATTTACTAGCTGGTTCATCTATCATAATATTTCCCAATTTCCGTAAAAACAAGATCATGCTCACTAGGAGAACTCCGTTCCTAACTCGATTTTCTAGCATATTTCAACCGGTGACTCTCAACCGTCACCCAACCAATAATCCCATCACCATAGTGATGCCACAATCTCTATATAGTTATTCAAACAATAACCACACATAACAACACGAATAGACTAAACATCATGAGTTTGGGGAAGTCACATCCCATTTACAACCACTATCATAATCCACCAATTACTCTTTATTTATTATATATTTGCATCACATTCTTCACAACTAACCCCATTTTGGGGTTCACGCATAATCAGTTAAAACAAGTACCAAGCAGTTAGCATAGCTTGTCACTCCCTTGCATGACACACATGCTCATCAAACAATCAATTCCCATTCACCCACCTCATTTCTAAAATTTAAATAGGTTTTGAGGTGATTCCTTGCCAATCTCTCCTAATGCCACAATAATAACCAACACACCATGAAAGGAAAGTCATCTACCTATGCTTACACAACACACTGCATTCCTTAAAGTCAATGCCATGGTATTCACTTACAAAGTTAAAACACGACTCCACACCATACTAAGACTAAATGTCCCAGGAGGTCAAACCCAAATTCAACGCCTTTTGTAATGCAGACTTACTCCATAACAAACATTCACACCGTTAATGATGGTATTATGCCTCTAATACAAAATTCTAACAAGATCGTACTTTCAGTACTTCAATCCAATCACTACTACAGCTGCTCCACCCCTGAAAATAATTTAACTCAGAAGGTCATTCACCATGACTTACCTAATGAAATTAAAATCTACTTCTCACAATTGCTCAAATCACAAAACAATGACATCAACCATCATATCAAACCTTTCATTAAAAGCCTATACAACTCAAGATGAAGGGGTACACCAGCAAATACTCATTCACTTTAAAGAATTTCCAGGTCAATAATAGTCGCTCCAACACAATTTCCATAACTAACGAAATTACAACGGCACTTCACACCATTTTATTTCCTGACAAGGAGTCCACCTAATAACTTCTTATAATATGACACCATCACAAAGTGTCATGGAATAAAGCTAAAATAAGGGATCACCCTTTAGTAGGCATAACTATATATCTTCTAATTAAGAAAACCGCTTACCATTAAGGTCAAATACATCCAAAGTAAACCCAATAATCATATTCAATCAACCTACCAACAACACAATTTCTCACCACTCTTATAGCAAAACAAATGATCAATATAAGGAGTTCACAGCTCTTACTCCAAAGATACGAAACCTTTTCTTTTTTTTCTTTTTAACTAAAGGGCAAAGGCTGCAAAATAACTCTCATTTCAATTGCATGAAAACACCGTCGTCATGTACACTAAACTTAACCCAAAATACTCACGTATACTTCTCATATTCACCATTTCTATCCTTTAGGTAAGAGTGATTCTAAGAATTAACACCAATCACTAGCAGTGGACCAAACACAATTTTCATGAAAAATACTCACCCACCAACTCCTTTCCACACGACAATTAATAAACTTACCACCAATAACTACCAATAACCTCCACAACCTATCAACTTCAACTTAACTAGTTTTACTCCTACATTGTGTTCACCAAAAACTTCCAATAATATGTTCTTAGTTCATTCTGGGCTCTTTCACCACTAGGTATACAACTAAACCATATTTCAGCACCCCAAGTCAACAAGGTAACTCACATCAACACCTATTCCGTAAGCCCAACACACCATGGAACCTATCCCAAAATTAGCACACAACACTATACTAGTACTACGGTGATTCACAATGCCTAACCTGTACTGAGCAATAACCCACTAACACCATCCACATAGTACTAAGCAACGATACAATCCCTTAGGCTAACTAGCAGTTCCTATCTCCTATCAAGTAGGCACTTCACAAATTTATTTTGTTTTATTATTATATTTATTTATCAACCAACCATTACACTGTCATATTCAACCATAAAAGTATGCCTGAAGCCAATAGTCAAACCATTCCTATATAAGATTTCCAAAAGTAATGATTGCGAGGCATATTCCAACCATTCATTCTGAAGACACTGTTAACATACCCACAAGAGTAAGGCATATCCAATTCACCCAAGAATAAGTTTCAAACTAAAAACAACAACAAAAACATACTCCACACTAGCTCCTTCCTCCGAGGAAATAGTCTAACTTAACATAACTCAACCTCATAGATGAGATGCAAGCACCAAAGTTTATTTTTACCTCAACGTTAAAAGCTATGTCGTCATAAACACTTCTAAACCCAATCGAAATACTTACGTACACCTTTAGCCATTATGAAACTTTTATCTCATAGTCAAAAGCAACAACAGAAGAATTAACATCAATGATTCTCAAACCATCAGGCACAAATTTGCATGAGAACACACCGATCCGACTTCACCGATCAATCCAACACACTTAAGTCACACGCTCCATTGAACCATAATAGCCTCCCAAGTTAACTCCAAGAGCTTCTTCTAAAAACATTTATTATGCCAGCACGACCCCCGATATAATAACTACACCACTTGACTAACAATACTCTTTTCTATTCAAGCACTCTGGTAATCAAGCATCAAGACCAATTACTTATGCACTAGACCATAATTTCTGGAGGGCAACCAATTCTTGCACTCAATATCTCAATCGTTAATAACAAATCACCAACCCTCAAGTCACCATCTTTACTACCAGAGATTCAACACCACGATTACAACCTTTTTCATTTATTCTCCACAGTCTAATTTACCTCAAAACTCTACATTTAACTCACTTTCTAAAAAAATTCTTTGTTCACCCACCATAATCCCTACCGTGTCATAACCACTCACACTGCCACAAAGGATTCGAAAGTATTATTGCCTCTCAAGACATGCCAACCACCACCAGGGCAAACCTATGCCAACTCACGACCAACGCTAACACCTAACCCATATGACACACCAAGGTACCCCACTCAAGATTTTCATGCTGTACACACCATCCAAACAAGCATTTACACAAATATCTACTTTCACATAAGACCATCCACATTATCATGCAATCACATAAAGCACGTACAAGCTACCCTCCTAAGATACTAGCCAGTCCCATGGCAATCAAGGACCTCCAAATGGAAAAAGCATTGATCAGATGCCTTTCTAAAAGGATCTCGATGAGTGCAACGGATAGAAGTGTAGACACCCCATTTTTGACCGTCCTCAAGACTCGGACGTCACCGTTTGAACACTCGGTGATCATCCATGTTTGTGTTCGTTTGGAGTTCCCGGAGGTCTCGGCTCACGCGTCTTGCCTCAGGATCTCCGAACTCGAATGTTTAGTGTCTGGTTTTGCACCAAACACTTGTGTTTTGCCTTGGAGGGGCAGGAAATGCCTTGTGAGGCATCCCCACATACCACCGGCAGTGGCTAGAGGCCACCGGCTGGTTTTTGATGCCATCGGCAATGTATATTGCCGGTCGGCACTCTTTGTTGCCGGTCGGCACTAAATTTTGTCAAAATGACATTTTAGGCCGGCCGACTACTGTGCATTTGCTTTTGCAGATATTTTAAGACAGTTGTCTTGCTTTTTGCTCCCCTCCATACACGTGTATGGAGGGATCTCCCTCTTTAGAAGCTTGTCTTGTAAGCTTTACAAGACAATAAGCTCTATAAGATAGAGCCTTGTCTCTTGCCTTTAGGGTTAGACACTTGAGACATTTTAGAGATAGAAAAGACAGAGAGAAGCTCTGGTTTTAGGGTTAGGGTTCATACATATCTCCTATCTCTCTTTTTCTCTCTTTGTGCTCTAGGTGTTTTAGTTCATACTATTGCACACAAACACCTAGTGTCTCACCTTCCTTTGGCTCCTGAGGTTCTAAGGGGCTGATTTTGGTGTTTTGGTGTTGGATTCAAGCCAAGGAGGGCCATTGGAGCATCATTTGTGAAGGTGGTCTACAA
This sequence comes from Camellia sinensis, assembly GCF_004153795.1. Taxonomy (NCBI): domain Eukaryota; kingdom Viridiplantae; phylum Streptophyta; class Magnoliopsida; order Ericales; family Theaceae; genus Camellia; species Camellia sinensis. Next base: position 1,266,850 of record NW_021025712.1, on the reverse strand, counting down.
GGGTGAGAAACTTCCCTTCTATTCCCCATTTTTGCATCTTGTTTTTTCCTATCTTTGAACTGTTTTTGTGCTTAGTGTATAATACAAAAAAGTTCTGTTTTTTAACCCTCTTTGATTGTTTATTAAGAGTGTTTTGTGGTTTGAGGGTGTTTGACCCCTCTTAGGCCTTGAAAGGCCCCATTTTGAGCCATTTTGTGTAAGTTTCGAGATTTTGGTGTTTGGGCCTCTTCACCACTAAAATCTTGAGGGATTTCAGTGGTGGAGATGGTGCCTTGAAGTCTCCAAAAGGAGAGGGCCACCCTCTCTCCTTCTTGTCCTTGAAATGGACCATTTTTGGCCTCTTGAGGAAGCATCTAGCTAAGCTTCATGTTGACCATGCCTTGGCTGTTTTTTGTGCCTATTATATCACAATATGCCTCTGTTTGTTGTTGGTTTTGGTACACCATACATGCTTAGCATACCTACCATGTAATGCCATGTTATTGCCTCAATGTGCCTTAGGTTGTTAGCCCTTGTTAGAGCATGTTTTAGGCTTAGTCTTGTGAAGCTTTTGTGCATATTTTGCCATGTTTAAGGTCCATCCTAGGTTGTTTAGGTCGGATTTGGCATGCTTAGTATAGCTCCTTTGCATTCCGGCTTGTTGGCCTTAAGTGTATGAGTGTATAGCATGACATTTTTGCATTGATTTGGTGATTTGGAATCATCCACCATGTCATTTCAGACCTTATAGTATGCTTGTATGCTTGCTTTAGTTACCTCTTTGATGCTTTGAAGGTTTGTGTAACATGTTCCATGTTTTGGTGATTATACATGCCTTTGATTTTGAGCCACTTAGATGCCATCTAGGGAGTCCCCTTTGCGTGGTCTAGGTCTGCCTTGAACCTATTTTAAGTCCTCTTAGCCTTGTGAGGCTTGGTTGGCTTAGCCATGGTTCAACCCCCCTTGACTTGCTTCAAGTACTTGGACCATTTGCATGCTAATGTTTAGCCTATCTTGTTGCTTGGTTTGACATCATCCTAACATGATTTACAATGCTTACCTTGCATGCTATTTGTCCATGATTGCCTCATTCAAATGTGCTTAGAAATAGCCCTTTGATGCTTAAGCATCTGGGCCTTAACATGTGCTTGCGTGTATGTGCATTTTGGTCCCTTGTTTTGGTCACTTTGGCTACTATTTTGAGCCTATTTAGAGCTGCCCAAATCATGTTTTAGACCACCTTTTCATTGGTTGATATTGCCTCATGTTTGCTTGTATGCTTGCATAAGTGTCTTGCCATGCCATGTTGCATCCTTAGCTTGTATGTCTAGGTTGCATTATATCTTGCATACATGCCTTGTTCCTTGAATTGGTGATGGGAATTGGGCCTTGGTTTGTTTGTATGGTTTGTATTTCATTTGACATGAAAGTTGCACACTTGACTCCTTGGGCCATCATGCATGGAAATACGTGATTGGTGGTCCGAGAATCGAGACACATGCCCTTTTGAGTCATTACCATGATAAAGGACATGATTGGTGCATATATGCCTTGAATTGTGCTGCCATGCTTTGCCTTGCCTTCTGTTGCTGTCAATTGCAGATTCTGCAGGAACACTCTGCCGACCGGCAATTTCTAGTGCCGACCGGCAATTATTTCCCTGCCGATAGCTTTATCTTATGCCGGTGACTACATACAATTGCCGGTGGGAATTTTACTCAGTCGGTGGTACTCCCCAGTACCCAGAGAAGCAATTCTGAGACTTTGACAACCTCCAGAGGAGTGAAGGAAGGAAAACAGAGGCAGCCTATGCATGGCGGTGCATTTCCGAGCAGGATCGAGCATGCATTGCATCGAGCTCTTCCCCCGGGGCGGTTTATCTGTTTTCCTAGCTTAATTAGTTTGTTAGCTAATTAGGTAATTTGTAATATTTAATTAGCTTGCGTAGTTAATTAATTTGTATTATTTATTTGATCCCTCCGGGCGATGGCAAATCTGTAATAAGTGTGGGTGAGTGGCGTGTATGTCTTCCAATCCCCACTTCTTTCTTCCCTTTTATTTACCCGCTTTGATGGTTAGTATTAGGGCACGTCTAAATTAGCATACCTCATGCAATGCATGCGTGCATTCATAAATTTGCTTTGCATGCACCGGGCTCGGCGCATCATTCTAACTACATCTATATTTCAAACCCCAAATTGAATATATGTTAGTTGTGCATTTCCACATGTCATTCATAGATTAGCCGAGCCTACTCTAGTGACATTTTGTATGCGATGCATTAGGCACTTAACATGAACTAGGACATGCATGTTTACTAACTAGTTTATTGTTTTGGCACGGAGTACGATGTAAGTATTTTCGCTTTAGCATCTCGCATGCGTGTGAATGTTGCCATGACAGTATGCTTACCATGTGGCTAAATGCTTACGTGATATTACTGTTTGAATGCCTGAGGGTGAAGGTTGGATTGTTTGAGTTGGGAAACTCGTTGAAATCCGTGTTTTAGCCTACTTGCGAGTAGCAAATTCCGAAGCGCTTTTCAAAACAAACGAATATGCAATGCTTGTTTCCAAATCAGGCAATCTAGTCTATACTTGTTTGCTGCGCGCATAACATAGTAACGCTAGGCTAATAATTGGTTTAAGAGCACATAACGTTTTCAAAATCGGATATCATGGTTAGTAGAGGCCGATCTTAACTAATTTTTGTGCTTATTATGTCATAATATAGCTCTATTTTCAGTTGGTTTGGACACACCTTGCATGCCTTGCATACATGTCTTGTAATGCCACATTTTTGCCTTAACATGCTTTAGGTGTAGACCCTTGTTCTAGCATGATTTAGGCTTAGCTTTGTGAAGCTTACATGCATATTTTGATATGCTAAGGGACTGTTTTAGGTCATTTGAGTAA
>NW_021025712.1:1210531-1243682 GCF_004153795.1 Camellia sinensis | reverse complement strand
CCCATGTTACATAGCATTGTGCATGCCATGTTATGTGTGAGGGCAAATTTGTAATAAGTGTGTGTGCGTGTGTGCATGTCTTTCAACCTCCACTTCTTTCTTCCCTTTTATTTACCTGCTTATGATGGTAGATTAGGGCACATTTATTTTAGCATGCCTTATGCTATGCATGCGTGCATTCATGCATTTGTTGACATGCACCGGGCTCGGTACATCATACAAACTACATTGTACTTTTCAATTCCAAATTGAATACATGTTAGCTGTAGCATTTCATATGCCATGTTTAGAATAGCCGAGCCTGCTATAGTTGCACTTTTGCATGTGTTGCATTAGGTATTTCTGTATAATTAGGATCATGCATGGATTTCTAATAAGCTTCTGTTTTGGCTTGGAGTACTCGGTAAGTTTTATGCTTTAGCATCCTTCCATCCGTGTGAGTGACTGCCATGAATAGCATGCTTACCATGAGGCTATATGCTTATGTGATATAACTGCCTGAATGCTTGTGGGTGAAGGTTGGGTTATTTGGATTGGAACAATTCGTTGACTATGAGTTTTTTTTTTTTTTAAGCCCACTAGATAGTGGCAAAATCATCTTTTCTAAAAGCCCACTTGAGGGTGGCAAAATCTGCATTTTAGCCTACTTGCGAGTAGCAAACCATTTTCAAAACAAACATGAAATGTTTTGTTCCAATTTGGGCGATTTGGTTTATACTTGTTTGCTGCGCGCATAACGTAGTAATTCTAGGCTAATAATTGGTTTAAGAACACATAGCGTTTTCAAAATTGGATATCACGGTTAGTAGAGGCCGGTCTTCAGACCGGGCGAGAGGGGGTGCTCATAGCTGACCTTCCCCGATCGTACCCAAGCTCCCGAGCCGAGACAACTCCGGTGATGACGGACATGTGGCCTTCGGCACCGAGTCAGGGTTTCCTAAATTCTCCCATTTTAAAATATTTAGGTGGCGACTCTGTATCTGGCAAAGCAGTCCATGTTTGGCACTACTTTTTCAAAAATCTGTTTCTCAAAACGATTTGCCAGATTTGGACTCTTTGGTTCAGATTAAGAACCGTGACACAAATTGAGTCCGAACTGTAGCATGAGGCCACGCGGGCGCGTCTACACTAGAACGCAAAGGTTCAGGATTTCCGAGACTAAAGTCTGGTTTAAATACCCAGTGGTGTATCCTCGGCTTGAAATCTATATGGCAGCCCCATAGATTGAGATAGCATCTGCATGCACCTCAATTCTGGATACTGATCCAACCTAGTCTGTCACCCTGTTGGAGAATAGGGAAAATTGCGACCGTAGTTAGGGAGAAAAGTAGTACCTGCGGTTCAACCAAGGAGAAGCGAAAGATCCCCAGCAGCATGAGGTAAGTCATTGCCAATTGCCCCTGTAAGGTACATTTACCTCTTAGCTATTACATTGCATTTTAGCCACTACATTACAGTGCATTGCATGAATCCTCAATCTTCGAACCGGCTTCGCGTAGCATATAAGTCCAATTATCAAACCGGCTTCGCGTAGCGTATAAGTCCAATTATCAAACCAGCTTCGCGTAGCGTATAAGTCCAATTATCAAACCGGCTTCGCGTAGCGTGTAAGTCCAATTTTCAAACCGACTTCGCGTGGCGTATAAGTCCAATTATCAAAATCTTCCTACATATCATTTTGCATCTTGCCCCCTGCCTGTGGGCATGCCTGCGGGCACATCTTTGCTATCTTTCCTGTTTGTCTAAGTCTTCAGCCTTGTCAAAAATGGGTCGTCTCTGGGCTTTGACATTCACTCCCGCCACGTGTGACTTTCGAGTTCTGTCAAAGAGGGGCAACTGTAGACACCCCATTTTTTACCGACCTTAAGACTCAGACGTCACCGATTGAGCGCTCGGTGATGGTGCATATTGTACTCGTTCTGAGGTTTCAGAGTCTCGGCTGCGAGCCTTGCGTCCGGACTTCCAGACTCTTTCATGTCTTGCCTCGGTTTGCGAACCAGGCTCTGTTTTCTCTGTTTTCTCTTCCCGAAGGGAGGGAGAGGTCTCGTAGATCATCTCTCAGTGGCCGTAGGCTACGTTTTGTGGTCGTAGGCCATTTTGCCCGTTTGGAGTCCGGTTTCTGGTTTTTCGGAGCCGTTGGTCGTGTGCCTCGGTTCGGGACCGCTTAACCACCTCCATTTGCTCTGGTTTTTGGCAAGCATTTTATTTGCTCCATTTTGAGGGACACTGTGGCTTGAAAAACCAACTTCGTGGTCGGACACCACTTCCGGTGCCTAACAGTCAGTTTTCGGGGCCTCGGGCTGCGCGTTTCGGCCCCCGAACCTCCATTTTGCATCGGTTTGAGTTCATTTTTGGCAGGGACCTCTATTTCATTTTTAGGAAGGTCATAGAAGGGTAGGAGGCCAGTAATTGGTCTGACAACCAGTTTTATCCCTTCATCGCCCACCGTCGCCCGTTTTTCTCACTTGAAAGCCAATGTTGACCACCCTAAGGCCACTTTTTCTTGCCCCAAACCACATATTTGTGTTGTACACACCTGGGAGGCCACCAATATCATATGGCCGGCCAGTAATTCTGTGTGACCCTTTTGAACCCCTCATAAAAGTGGCCTTTTCTCTCTCCTGGTTCACTTTCTCCAGTTTTTGACTACATGGTTGTGTTGTGCACACATGGGAGGCCCTCTTTCTGGGGTGGCCGGCCACTAATCATGATTGAACCTTTTGACCCTTGGCCGGCCGGCCATGGGAAGGGCCGGCCAACCACCTGCTACTCCAATAACAGGCCGGCCATGATCCCCTCCACTGGTACATTACAGATATGCCCTCTGTTTCCCCCCAGATTTTGTATCCGGGGGGCTGCATTTTTGGGGGGAAACTTGAATTCTTTCCCCCCCATTTTCCCCCCTCTTTTCCCCCTCTTTTGCCTATATAGCAGACCCCCCAGCTGTGTGTTCTCCAGCTCCCATTTGAAGGGTTAGAAATTTTGGTTTGGAGCTCCTACATTGTATCTCTCTCTCTCTACACTCCAACCCTCAAAACCTCCCAAACACTATACCATTTCTACACCACCACCTAGCACCACACCACCACCATCCATTCCAGCCACTTGGAGCTATTTTCCAGAGCTAAGGAGCCACCAAACTTGGTCCAAGAGTTGTCAAAGGTTTAGGCTACAAGGGTAAGTCTCCTTCTCCCTCTTTCTTGCCTATTGTTGCTCAACATATTAGCTCCTCTTGCTTGCATATTTGGGCTCCGACCCTAACTGAGAATAGAATTATTTTGAGCTCCTCCTCATGTTTGTTTAAGGGTCTCTCCCTATTTGAGGCTTCCTTTTAACACTTGCTTCTTTACCTCTCTTGTATGCCTCTTTCTTGCATAGTATTTTAGGCTCATTTGTAAACTGTTTTGAGCTTGGTTATAAACTCTAAAGTGGCTTATTTTGAGCCCTTATTCAACATTGTTGAAGGGCTCTTCACTGTTTGAGGCTTCCTTTTGTCACTTGCCTCTTTATCCCTCTCTTGGCCTTATTTTTGCATGTTTTGTTAGCCCCTTGTGCTTGTATTTTTGGGCTCTGGTCCGAACTATAAATAGCCTTATTTTGACCCCCTCTTCATGTTTGATAAAGGGTATTTTGCTGTTTGAGGCTCCCTTTTTACACTTTGTGTTTAAACCTCTTTTTAGGCCTTATTTTGCATAGTATTTTAAGCTTGCTTGTGCACTGTTTTGGGCTCGGCCATAAACTCTTGTTTTGAGCCCCTCTTCAACTTTGTTGAAGGGCTCTTCATTGTTTGGAGCCAGCAGCTGCTACTTGCTTCTTTATCTCTCTTTCGGGGCCATTTTTGCATGTTAACTTAGCCCTATTTGTGTTCACTTTTTGGCCTTGCTTAAAACTGTAAATATGCTTGTTTTGGGACTGCCTTGAATCTTTCTTCACACTTCATGTTCAAATAGTGCATGTTTTGTACAGCTATAGGTCATTGCGCATGCCTAGTTTTGAGTTTCGGGGTTCGTCTCATGCATCGGGTGCCATATTGCCATGTTTCGGGGCTGTTTTGCATCATATTTTGCTACTGAAATTTTCATGCTAGTATGCCATATTCCACGCCTTGCCATGTCTTGTTAGAGTGGTGTTTGGTGCCTTAGGATCGGTCCTCGGTTTGCGTGCATGTGTGCGCGCATTTCGAGTGTCTCATTTTTCATCCCATGGCCTCTTATGTGAGTGCGGCTGAGGTCTACTCATGTTGTTGTAAGTCCATTATGCATTGTGTATGCCATTTCATTTCACAGCATCGCGTATGCTAGGTTGTATGTTAGCACATTGTGTATACCATGTTACATCGTGCATTTTGTATGCCATCTCATAGCATTGTCCATGCTAGGTTGTATATTAGTTGCATTCATGCATGTCATGCATATTGCATTGTGCTTGGGATAGGAGTTAGCCTGAGCACGGGAAACGAGGCACGTTTCGTACTTCGAGTGACGGAACGTGTCTCAATTCCCAGTCACCGACACTCCGGATTATCCATGATGGAGTTTAGGTTTTGTTGTGTTTATATGTGCATTCATTTTATATTGAGTCGTGCAATTCGACTCCTCGACCATCATGCATCGATATGCGTGATTGGTGGCACGAGGATCGAGGCATGCATACATTTGTGAAAATACATTGCATTGCCCTTTTCCTGCTCTTTGTTGCAGCAAATCAAGAATCAGTAGCCTTTCAAAGGCCTTGCACAGCATTCCGGCATCAATCGCAAACAGAGGTTAATTGGGGCATCGTAGTGGATTTCCGTGCCAAGCAACCCGAGCATGCATCATCCATCATTTGGAACAGAGTCGTGGCAGTCCCTAGCTTGCATGCTAGTTTACCGCTTTCCTAGTTAAATTTGTTATTTAATTTGGATTCTGTACATATTTGGACTATATTATTTATTTGGACTGTACTATATATTTGGGACTGTATATTATTTATTCGGACCCTCTGTGCGAGGGCAATGTTGTAATAAGTGTGCGTGTGTGTGATGTATGTCTTCCAATCCCACGTCTTTCTCCCTTTTATTTACCAGCTTATGATGGTTAGATTAGGGCATGTTTCAATTAGCATACAGTATGACAGCATGTTTGCATTCATTCATTTGTTTTGCATGCACCGAGCTCGGTGCATCATACTAACTGCATTGTATTTTCAATTCCAAGTTGAATAGGTGTTAGCTGTAGCATTTCATATGCCATGTTTAGAATAGCCGAGCCTGCTATAGTTGCATTTTTGCATGTGTTGCATTAGGCATTTCTGTATAGTTAGGATCATGCATGGATTTCTAATTAGTTTCTGTTTTGGCTTGGAGTACTCGGTAAGTTTTATGCTTTAGCATCCTTTCATGCGTGTGAGTGACTGCCATGATAGCATGCTTACCATTAGGCCAATTGCTTATGTGATATATCTGCCTGAATGCTTGTGGGTGAAGGTTGGGTTATTTGAATTGGAACAATTCATCAAATGTGTGTTTTAAGCCCACTAGATAGTGGCAAAATCATGTTTTCTAAGCCCACCCGAGGGTGGCAAATCCACGCCTTAGCCTACTTGCGAGTAGCACCATCAAACCATTTTCAAATAAACAAATATGAAATGTTTTGTTCCAATTCAGGCGATCCAGTCTATACTTGTATGTTGTGCGCATCACATAGTAAATCTAGGCTAATAACTGAAATAAGAACACACAATGTTTTTAAAACTTGATATCATGGTTAGTAGAGGCCGATCTTTGATCGGGCGAGTGGGGGTGCTCACGAAGTGACCTTCCCCAATCGTACCCAAGTTCCAGAGCCGAGGCAACTTTGGTGATGACGGACACATGGCCTTAGGCAACGAGTCAGGGTTTCTTAAATTTTCCAAAATAAAATATTTAGGTGGCGACTCTGTATCTGGCAAAGCAGTCCATGTTTGGCACTTCTTTCAAAATCTATTTTCCCAAAACGATTTGCCAGATTTGGACTCTTTGGTTCAGACTTAGAACCGTGACAAATTGAGAGTCCGAACTGTAGTGAGCCCAATATCGAACGGAACGGGGGGACTCGTTCCTCCCGGGGCGTTCGGGGACGTCTACACATTCTAGTTATTGTTTTAGAGATCAAGAGCAAGAGCAATTACATGAAGGGGTTGCCAATTCCTATAAGAAATGGGAAGTTAGATATTTGTAAATACTGAAACTACTTAACAAAAAATACATATAGATTTAGAGTTTTGTATTTAAATTGAATGTTTAATTTAGTAATTCATGCGCTGAAGTTTGCACAAATGATCTGTTAATTTATTGAATTATGTTAAATTTTGAAGTTCTATTTTTATTTTATTAGTGCTATACAAATTGAGTTTTTTTTATTACAATGTATCTCAATATAATGAAATAGTGAGTTAATAAGTTATACGAGCAGAAAATTTATACAACATATTCACCCAAAAAAAAAATAGAATAAATTTATACGACATTCTTGAACGAAATGATATAGTTGAATTTGATAGAGTTATGAAATCCAGAGCATCTCAATATGAGCCCACCAAAATTGATACAACTATGTTGTAGCATATCACAGCCATAGTCTGTTGATATAACTAAATTAGTTAGAGTGTGTTAACTAAATCAGTTAATAGTGTGTAAGATATAGAATAGATACAGATGGTTATTGATTTCTTTACTGATGTATATAAACAGATATCATATACTCTTTTAGGTTAATGAATAAAGAAATTCATATCTTCTTCATGGTATCAGAACTGGTGCTCCAATGAGCTTAGCTTCAATGGCGTTCATGGAAGATACTTCAAATCCTCTTCCTTCGAATCTCACATTCTTGATTTCGAATCTGAATTCTTTTGTGACTGTCAAGTTGGATTCATCGAATTATATTGTTTGGAAGAATCAATTCCAAAATATACTCGAAGCCACAAATCTACTGGGATTTGTTGATGGTTCTGTTGAATGTCCCTCTGAATTTGTGCTTGATTCAGACGGCAAGACTATGATCAACTCAGAATTTCTCAAATGGAAGCAGATTGATTCTCATTTGCTCAGTTGCATCACAGCAACTCTCACACCTTCTATTTTCACCTCTGTATTTGATTGCTCTACTTGTAAAGAAGTCCGGTCTCTTCTTGCCAGAAGATTCACTTCTCTCTCTCTCTCTCATTCGCATATCGATCAACTCAAAATCAGTTGGAAGCCTATCTTCTTCAACTCAAAACAATCTCGGATCAATTGGCCCTTGCTTCTTCACCTCTTCCAGATGAAGATCTTGTTCTCATTACTTTAAATGGCCTTTCCGTTGAATATAATGCCTTAAAAACCACTATTCATGCTCGAGTTGAACCAATTTCTATGGAGGATCTCTCATCCTTGCTATGTTCTGAGGCTTTACATATCGAACCTGATACTAAAGCTACTTCATCTTCAGATCTTACAATTGCTTATGCTGCAATGAAAGATCATCCTTCTTATAAATCTTAGTCCTCTGGTTTTAGAGGAAATCGATCTTCTTATCCAAGAGGAGGTAACAGGGGTGGTAGGTTTTTTTCGTGGTTCTCCAAATCAAAGGAGTGGTTCTGGCAGATCATCTCAAAAATTTCAGTATTCATATTAGTCTTCAGCTTCTTTTGTGATTTGTCAAATTTGTAGCAAATCTAATCACACTACCCTTAACGGTTGGTATAGGATGGATGCTTCATTTCAGCCTTCATTTTCTTCACCTAAGGCTGCCTTTGCTGCTTCCGCTACATCTGACTCTTCTTCACCATCTGCTAACTGGTATGTGGATTCTGCTGCTTCATCTCATGTGACTTCTGATCTTGCTCATTGTCAACAATATCAACCATATTATGGCTCAGATTAGGTTGTTATTGGTAATGGTCAGTCCATTCCCATTCACCACACAAGTCAAGGTATTCTTCCTATTCCTTCTTTTCCTTTTAAACTTAATAATATTCTTCATGTTCCCTTCATTTCTTCCAATCTTCCCTCGGTTCATCAGCTAACTTCTGATAACAATTGCGCTATTATATTTGATAACCAATCCTTTGTGATTCAGGACAAACTCACCAAGAAACTTTTCTATAAAGGTGTTCATCATCAAGGCCTCTATCACTTGTCTTCTAGTTTTTCACAATCTTCAACACCTGCACCATTCGTTTCTAATGCTTTTCTTGCTACTAGTTTTGTGTCTCCTTATACATGGCATACTAGGCTTGGTCATCCTTCATCTCAAAAGATGCAAGTTTTGATTAGCAAATTTAGTATGCCTATTTCATCATCTTCTTGTAATAACACTCATTTGTGTACTCATTATGCTGTGGCCAAGAGTCATAGATTGCGTTTCAATTTGTCTAATTCTATTGTGAATAAACCATTGTCTCTCATTCATAGTGATGTTTGGGGACCTTTCTCTGCTTCTCCTTCTCATATTAAATACTATGTTATTTTATTGATGATTTTAGTAAATTCATTGGGATCTATCCTTTGTGCTACAAAAGTGAGGTGTTCTCTAAATTTCAAGAGTTTAAAGTGTTTGTTGAAAATCAATTTGAAGCTACTCTTAAAATTTTCAGAACTGATGGTGGTGGTGAGTTCACTAGTAATCAGTTTTAATCCTGTGAGAACCCAAATATACAAATCAAATAAATAATTAAGTAATAGTTATTTTACAATCTCAAATATTTTGCTTGTGGATCTTTAAGTGCAAACTTAATATTATTGGAGGGTCTTTTAATTAATTTTAAAACCTAAAATAAATTTATGGTGAAAGTCTTTAATCTAAAGAAAATAGGGAAAAAGACAACTTGGCATGTTCCTAGTGTGTCCCTAAAGTGTCCTAGGTGCATCCCCTGAAAATAAATTAATTAAATAAGGGGACACTCCATGTGGCGTGTCTTAATTAAATAAGGGGACACTCCATGTGGCGTGTCACATCATGTCCATGTGTCCGACACGGATACGACACTTTTTGAATTGTCGATGCTTCATAGTCGAGTGCTATATTTGTTATATAGCACTTGACTATATAACAAAAAATATTTGTTATTTATCACAAAAAAAAAAAAATGTTAAACAAGAAGTGGAAATGAGGTACTTTGAAGCTTGATGGATAAGAAATACCTAAAAGCGACCAAACACACAAACTGTAAGGAAGGGAGATTATAGAAGATGTTGCTTACATAATTAGAACACAGAGGATGAAATAAAAAGGATTCTAAGAAACTGATTGTATTTTTGTTTTTCATTTTTCGGAAAACATAGAAAACTTGTTTGGCGAATTATTTTTGAACACTATTTTTGGGATTCTTTTTTTAAAAAACTACTTACTTTTAGGAAATAAACAAAAGTTTTTTTTCAAAATTTTGAAAATTGTTTTCACACAAAAATGAAAACAATATGAAAATAATGGGTGATTTTGAAGTTTTCATTGCTTTTGTTTATGAAAACATGTAAAACAAAAATGGTGAACGAAAACACAACCAAACATGCCCTAAATTTTTGAGTATGTTAAAACATGGACCCAGTTAAAGGTACGGTTTCACAAGGCAACCATAAGGTTAACTATCCTCTGATATGAACAGTTTCGCATTGGAAAACCTCTTAAAAAAAAGGGCTTGCTGAAGTTTGTTAACTAGAAGTTATGGTTCAGCTTGTTTCGGGCTTTTGCTAAAAGGTGCAAAGTCAACTTTGGGTTGAGCATAATATATTAGACTAGCCTTAGGTTGAATGCTACTTGTTCAAATGTTTACATAAACACCCTACCATATATGTTAAAGTTACTTGCATGGGTAGGTTTGATAAAATAGAAACAACTTTAGCCTTTCGGTTTTATTGGTCGAAACTTTCAAACACCAAATGTGCTCACAAAGTTGAAACCCTATATTGTAACAGTTTTTTTTTTTTTTCCTCCTAATTTTTGCAGAGTAATATATTCTAACTTTATAAATAAGCAAAAGAGGCCACTATTAAACAACCACCTGACGAGTGACAATGAAGTGGGTCATGTCTTTTACTTTGATGTTGTAGATTATTATTTTTGTTTGACAATTGTGCAGCGGGTCAAATCATAGTTGCCTAAATGCTATGATAACCCTCAGTGATATGCAATAATAGCCCAGGTATCTGGGTAATCTCCTAGTTGGCTAACTTAATATGGAAGTCATTTAACTATTTATAAATTTATTTAATTTAAAACATGCAATGTATGTTGCTTGGTGATGTTTTATTCTATATCTCTCTGATCTTACCTCGAAAGGGTCATAAAAGACAATGCAAAAGTAATGATATGTACATTGTGTTGAATAACATAGGCTACATTTTGGAAATCATGCTTTAAAAAATTATTCAAGTTAATTATTCAGATTCACCTTCAAATATAGTAATGTGTATTCACTAAACTTCATAATTTCAATATGAAAGTAATCATAAAAGTATAAACTAATAAATTGAAAATGCACATCATAAACAAGTCAATCATAAGTTTGATTAAAATCCCAAGTAGTTTATATATCCAAGCAACACTAGAAGCTGAAAAAGATTAAAAAAAAAATACAAATTATTAACCAAACTAAACCAAACCAAGTCTTAAGTCCCATCATGTGAAATTGGTTTTGCTACATGTCTCTTCATTTTCATTTTCATTGAGATTGTTGTGTTCGGATGTCTCTTCTCGAATTCTCATCCTTGTTTATTTCGGGTTGGCCTTTTCTTTTGTTTCGGAAGGTGCACGGCCGAGTCCAGAGTGCCCGGGAGTGAACCGGGGAAGTTCTAGGCTGCTGGGCCTGGGCCACACGTGCGGGGCCTTGGGCCGCACGTTCGGGATGAAGGCCGCACGTACAGGGGATGAGGCCGCACATGCGGGAGAGGATGAGTTGGGAGACTTGCCCACGCCTAAAAGGCAGGTGCGGACTGAGGTGCGGGGAGGACTACCGCACGTGCGGGGGTGAGGGTTGCACGTGCGGCAATCTGGGCAATCTAAATCTCTGGTTTTTTTTTTTTTTTTCTCTTTTTGGCCGAGTGTGTATCACATTTTGGGCATTTCCCTCTCACTCTAAACATCATTTTTCTCCTCCTTCGCTCTGAAAACTCTCATCAAACACTAAAACTCTTTGATTTTCCCTTGCAATCCATTGGGTATAGTCATCTTCCCTCACTAATCTTGGAGATCCAAAGCTAGGGCTTCACATTGTGTGGTGGAAATCAAAGATCTCTCATCTTTGATCCTAGGGTTTCACTAATTTCTTCATCAAGCTTGAGGTAGGGTTTCCTTTGAGTTATATATATGTTTATGTAAGTTTTTGGGTTGATTTAGTGAACCCTTCTTTGTTATTTCAAAATGGGTTTGTGGCTCAAGAAAATTGATGATTTTGTAGAATAAACTCTATCTTGTATTCCTTTAAAGATTTTTCTTGAATTTTGGACAACATGGGTTAAGATTAAGAATAAAATGAGAGTTTGCAAAGAAGATGGAAAATGTTAGGTTTTTTGTAAAAACCTAGAAATTGGGGGTTTTCTTTTGAAAATGTAAGAATTCTATTTTTATTGTGTGTAGTATAATGACTTCTTGACATATGACAAATTGGGAACTATATTTGAACTTGTTGGTAAATGTTAATGCATGTGTAGTGATGAGTTGATCCATTGGTTGAGATCCATAGATTATGAACATTGAAATCTTGAGAGGTAAATGTTAAATATTGCATATGGCCTTGAGATGGCCAAGGTAATGAGGTTAATACAAGATGTGGAAGGTTATCATATGTTGTGGCATTTAATTAAACTTGTAGTTTTATGTTGACTCATGTTAAAGGGAGGGAAATGGGGTATGGGGTTGTCATTGTGTTATTGGAAATGCTTAAAAATGATAGTATGTTAATAAATTTTTAAGCATTTCTTGCATTATACATTCCCTCAATCGATCTTATTGCATTTTAACTCGAGTTGGAAAATGATTACATTGAGAAACAAATACTTGAAATGAGAATTATGGAAATGTTATGGGGTAAATACGTTGGTAAGTCCGGTTAGGAGGTGTAGTTGAATTTGATAAGTTGGCCTGAGTGTCCGGGGTGAAAGATCGAAAACACGCGCGGAGGAGATACCACTTCCCTTCCGGTTAGCAACCGGTAAAGTGGGGTTATTGGTAGTGCTTGTAGAGCCTACTTGCAGACACCAACCTAGGGATTACCTGTGTCATATTTATCGCCCCTAATGATGAAAATTGCAAATTTGAAATTGACAAGATTACAAAAATGTTATTGAAAACATGGTGATTTTCGAGAAAAGCGTGACATGAGATTATCTTTGAAATGGTATTACATGGCATTTGCATTCGCATTAAACGTTGGAAATCTTGCATAAATGTATATACTTTGTTAAGGATTCACTACTGGGCTTTATGCTCACCCCTATGAGATTTTGGTGCAGGTAAAGATGTGGTGATCCCGCCAAGTTGAGGGTGTGGATATGTTTTGTGAAGAGTAGATTGCTCTTTTATTTTGTTGTAAATTTTTTTGTAAAGCCAAGAGCTATTTTTGTATGGGCCAGAGAGGCCACTTTTGTGTAACCAGGCTTTAGCCTTGGAAGTTGTAGCCCATGAGGGCATTTTATTTATTTTGAAACTTGACGCTCCACATGCTATAAATTCATGTATTTTCATACCGTTGAATGTATAAATCGCATGTGGAACTTTTGTGATAACTCTTTTGATTAATGATGTAAGGGTTAGAGGTTTGCCTTGACTACTTAGTGGATGTGGTTGATGTATTATGTATATTGGATTATTTTTGGGGTGTTACACATCAAATGAGGTCAGCTACATGAATTCTTCTTCTTCACTCGATTCTATCAACGGCTATTTGGTTAGTTAAATTAAGGAAATTCATATCTCTGTTTACTACACTAGCCCACGTCAATTTAGGTCTACCCCTTCCCCTAAGACTTCCATCTACCGTCACGGTATCGCACCTCTTCACTACTATCTTTGTTGGTCTTTGTTGTATATGACCAAACTATCTCAATCTATTATCTCTTAACTTATCTTTTATCGGTACTACTCCTATCCATTCATGAATATAGTAGTTCATATCGGTTTTCTTGTAGATAAATCTAATATTCAAATTTACACAAGAATGTCATCATAGAATTGAGGAAACGATTTCATGAGAAAAAAAGATAAGCCTAGAATATGTAAATAGACTAGGACTTTAAAGTTCTTTTGTCTAGTTTTCTTAAACCTATATGGTGGCTAGTGAGGCTAAAAGTTTCTTTGAAGTTGTGATTTCTCTAGAAAGAAATTATTAATTTAGCTTTATCTTGCATAGGTAGTAAGCCTTGGGATGTAAGTGAATGAAAGCCAATGAGATAGGCTTGTTATCAAAGGATACTAGCAAAGAGAATGCATTGATTACTTTGATACGTGATCACCAGTTATGGTGAGTGTGATTGCAATTGTGCGAAGTCTGGAGATACATCAAGATGGATGTTCAGATAGTTTTCTTATATGAAGATTTAGTTGAATAAATCTTTATGGAACAACCCAAAGGGTTTGTTAGTTCCAGGACGAGGAAAGACTGTAACCTTGAGAATCATTTTATGATTTGAAATAAGCAACGAAACAATGACATGAGAATTTGACTACATTATGTTGTCAAGTGCGTATTAACAAATGTGTTTATGTCAAAGAACTAACAATAATATATGTAATTTTGTGTCTATGTGCAGGTAACATGCTTATTGTTAGTAGTTATGAAAAGATGTTCCATACTACCAAGTGGATGTCGAACTCTAAGTTTGACATGGGCCTTGCAGATGTATATCTGACAATTAAGATTTCCTGACCATTTGTTGGCATTGTACTTTCTCAGCCTCATTATTTTGATAAGATACTTGAAAAATTTAGTAAATCAGATACAAGTGTGTCGAGGACACTAGTAGACTTGAGTCTAAATTTGGCCGAGAATAATGGTGAGAGTGTATTTCAACTAAAATATTCTCGGGTCATTGAAGGTTTAAAGTATCTGATGAGGTGTACAAGGCCATGTATAGCCTACTCAGTAAGTAGGCTAAGTAGATACACGAGTAATCCCAATGCCTATCTTTAGAAGGCGTTTGTGCAGGTACTAACATACTTACGATGAAGCCGGGATTATGGGTTGCATAACACTTCATATCCAGTTGTACTTGAAGGGTACAAAGGCCCCTACTGGATATTTGATATAAAGACTATAAATCCAATAATGGATATATTTTCTCTAATTAGAGCTGTAACCGTGTCTTGAAGATCTTTGAAGCATATGTGTATCATGAGATCAATGATGGAATCAAAATTTAGGTATTCAGATAAAGCTACTGAAGTAGTTGAATGGCTTTGCCGTTTTCGATATTCCATGTTGATCAAAACTTGTGCTAGCAATTTTGTATACTTTGCGTCAACCAATCAAGTATTGGTAGGACACATATGGAAGGTCCAGACATTTTCATCGAAGACATAAATCCATACAACTACTCTCATGTGTTGTCATTACAGACTATATAAAGTCTAAAGACAATATTGTGGATCGGTTAATTAAAGGGTTAAATTGAGAGTTAGTAAGAAGTCGTCAAGAGAAATGGAGTTAAGGCCTTTAGCGAGTGTTACCGCAATGGAAAACCCAACCTAGCTGACTGGAGATCCCAAGATCTAGATTCAACGAGACAACCTAACTGCGTACAATGAGTAAGTCACTGAAGAGGTAAATCCTCTTGGCCATTCCTTTATACAGTGATATCCTGTGGGATAAAAGGTTAAGCTGATGCTTTTAATGACCTAAGTGTTGTGAATAGTCAATCATGGTATAGTGAGATACCTTATGTAGGTCACCTATGTGAGTGCGAAATAGGGCCACTTCTTTAAGAATTAACAAGGCGAATTCTTTAAAAACACTCTCTGAACCAGGCTAGTGTTCCAGGGCCAAACTGAACACACCAGTGAAAATAAGAACAATGTTGTTATAGCGATCCCGGGTTTACCCTTGTTGTACAGTGATCCGGACATGTGTCTGTGGATGATAGTAGTTGATTATTACCTGGTGTACATCCTTCCTTACTTTGCATTTGAGTTATAGGATGTGTTGGGCAGGTTTGTTACAGGTTGGTTGAGATTAGAAACCAAAACTAGTTGCCCAGATTTTGACCTGTCCGCTCGAGCGGGGGTTTTGGCGCTCGAGCGGGAGTTTCACCCATCCAATATTTCCCGTGCAGTGTTCGATGCTCGAGCGTGGGATTGGCCGCTCGAGCGCGATTGTGTGAGTGCCGTTCGAGCGGGGAGTTGGAAGCTCGAGCGGGAGACCTGTCTGCAAAAGTTCTGGGAGTGTGTATCCGGAGCTTGAGCGGGAGTCTGTGAGTGACGCTCGAGCGGGGCGTTGGATGCTCGAGCGGGGCGACTGGGTTAAAGCTCCGTGTTTTGACTTTTCAAATCACTTTTTCCATTTCTCTTCTCTCTCTTACTTTTCCAAAAACCCCATTGTTGAGCTTCTCACTCTAGGACTCTACCTTCTCTCTAGGTATTGATCTAGTAGGAGTGATTTGCTCACCTTTGGCCTTTACAAAAGAGTTGTTGATCGTCGAGGGCTACCTTTTGATCCGAAAAGTTTGTGGTTTGGAGCACTGCCGTTTTCTTCGTCTTCTCGGTTGGGAGTCATCTTTTGAGGTAGGGATAACCTACTCCTTACTATGGGTTTTTTAAATTTTAGTAGTTTGAGATGTTGGAGTTGGTTTGGTAATTTTGTGAAAGTTTGAGACTTTTGTGCAAATTTACAAAGTTGGGGTTTTAACTATATAAAAGCCTAGATGCATGTTTGGCATGGAAAAGTGGAATTAATGTTAAAACATTAATGAAAATGGAACCTAAGGGTTGTAATGTTAATTACGGAAAATGCCCTAATTACATTGGTTAATTAATTTGTAAAATTAATTGTGAGAAACGAGGAATTGAATTGGTAATGTTGAGATTGGGAATACATGGGATTAAAGGGTGTAGTTGGATTTTATGTCACTCACCTAGTTGGAAATGTCGATTTTATATCCATTTGTTGCATTTATTTTCTGTATAGAAATAACTGCTTGGGCTATCGGTGGAGGATAGTCGTGATTGTTGCAGACAATGCATGATGATTAGGCAAACAGAAACTAATCACTGGAATGAGTCATTGAGTATGATGATTGAAAGAACACGTTAAATTTATGTGTTGTGTGATGATGTGTATAATTATTGTTTATATGCATTGTGTTGTGTTGGAGGAGATAGGGGATGTACTCCACGGTTTAGGGGAAGATAGGGGATGGACCTCTAAACCGGATGTTGTTGGGAGGAGATAGGGGATGGACTCCGTAGATAGAGCTCATATGCTTATCTAGTGATGTATTGACAGAGCTCATATGCTTGTCATTGGAAGTGTGATAGTGCTCATATGCATATCTGTGGAAGTGATGATATAGCTTGTATGCTTATCTGTTGGTGTGTGATATAGCTAGTATGCTTATCTGTTATGAAATGGGAAGTGTTTGATATGAGTTACTGTCTCATATGAGTTGTTTGGCCAGGTTCTAAGCCATGGTTGTAAATTGAGAATTGAAAAGAAATGGAAAATGGACTGTAATATGGACTTGTATGTCATGAAACCGTAAAATATGATAAGGGAAAGTATCTATGTTGGCCATCTATCAACTGCTAATCTTTTAGTCATTGTTCATATTTGGTTTAGTGTATTTCTACTGGGCTGTGGCTCACCCTATATGGGAATATCATTTTCAGGTACAGGTAGCATGCCACCTCCAAGGTCATAGCTTGGGAGGCTAGAGGCAGACATACTTTTGTCGTTTTATTTTTTGATGTATTACATGTAAATTCAAGCCAAGGGCTTAATGTGCAAATGAGTTAGTACTTTTTTGTTGTAACCAAGTGTTAACTTAGAAAGCTGTAAGCCCATAGGGCATTTGCTTTTGTTGTTAACATGTAATACTTTTGTAATGAAACTCTGATGAATAGAAGAATGCGGAACTTTTATATATCAATGCATGTCTCTATTGATGGGTTTAATGTTATTATTTTGAGGGCGTTACAAGAACAATGTTTAGAGTAACTCCTATATGAGGTCTATTGTCCCAATTTACACAAACGGCAGAATAGTTCAAGACATTACGTTCACTGGTCAGCTAGTAAATCCGATAGGCTTTCACTACAAAAGGTCCAAGGCCAACGACTGCCTATTCTGATGCAGGGTTATTTTGTGTGCTTTCTCTTTGAGTCATTGTTGTTAAGTGTTGTCCGTTTTTCTTTATTCGGCCAATTTTATTCATGTGGGGAAATGTTGGAAAATAATGATTTTTCGGCAACTTTAATTTGAAAGTAAAGTGGGACCCAACCACCAGTTGAGGTGGGTCTGACTGATTTTGTATTCTCCTAAGTAAGAAGATTACAATACAAAAATAATGAGCCTAAACCATTGAGTTGTGAATGAGAATTGTCTCATAAATTAGGCATCAATAAAGTTGGGTTTAGATTTGGATTTAGCCATGGTTTGGATTGGGCCTAGACTTGTACTTGTGCATGTACTGGGTTTAGTTTTAGACTTGGACTTGGACCTAGTCTTGAGCTTTGGGCTGAGCTTTGTTAAGCTTAGTTTGTGCATGTGTTTGAGATTGGGCTTGGATCAGGTTGTGACTCAACACCAGTATCCATTTTGCAGCCTATCTAATTTAATTCTCAAACTTATGCATTATATACATATTATAATTTATATCATGGTTTTGGAGTTTTGAATCTTTGATGACCCTATCCCTAAAGGCTAGAGTTGATGACATTTGATGACCCCATTGATGTTAGCCTTCATGGCTAAAGCTTTCCCTTACTTGTATAAATAGAGGCATTTCCCCTCCAACTTAGAAGGATAATTTTGGAGAGATTTTTTTATGGAAAATGGAGATGGTGTTTTGAGACAAAAAGTTGGAAATGTTTTTTTTCCACCAAAGAAAAATTTTCCTATCTTCTTTTGCTAGCCGCTTCCTTGATTCTTGTTAGAGAGAGTGCAACCTTTATCAAGTTCGCCAAAGCTATTCAGAAGGTGCTTCTGCGTTAACTGGTTTTGACCGTCGTATCCTGGGAGACAGACGCCGGCATACCTCCAGTATCCATCGGGAAATGGTGAATCTGTTTTAAGGAAACTGTGATATCACATAGGCTTCGGTTTACTTCTTTTCTTATCATGTGTTCTTAAATTTTTCAATTTTTATTTACAAAGATGAGTTCTAGTATTTAGTTATCCATGTTAATAATTTATGCTATTAGTAATGTAATTTAATTCATTTTTATATTTTTAGTTGTATCGTTTATTCTAAATTTCATTCTTTAAATAAAAAAAAAATATTTTTTTCATTTCTATTTAATTCATTTTTTATATTATTCTTGTATTTTTATGAAAAAGTACCAGCAGATAATCCATTGAATTGGTGTAAATTTATTCACATGGTGATGTTGGGTGTTGGTGATCCCTCTGATTGGGCTAAATACCATCAGAAGTTAGAGGTTTCAAGGGAGGGTCTTCTCAAACTCGACAATGAGAAGAGAATGAAGGTCTTAGGAAAATTCATCAAGAACAATGATGTTGATTTATATGGGCTCACTATGTCTGAGTTACACAACTCAACCCACAATAATCCACTTCTTGATGATGATCATACACACTCCGTCTCTGTTAACAGAGAAGACTCGAAGAAGAATCGTGTTGTTTACTACCTTGATTAATTTCACATCCTTTTAGAATGATTTGAAGAATCTCACATATTTTTTTTTGGAATGTTACATTAGACTCTTAGAAAAATTACACCAAGGAATTTTTTTTGTGTTATATTCGAGTGTTACACTAAAGAGTTTTTTTATTTTTTTTTATTTTTAGTGTTATATTAGATTCTTAGTTTGGAAAACGTACGCTAATTTTTTTTTTTTTTTTGGAGTATTATGTTTTAATGTTACATTAGAGTGTTATAATTTGAAATTATATATTTGCCCAAAACTTACTAAGAAGTTTTTTGTACTCCTTTTGAAATGTTTGAAGAATCTCACATCCTTTTATAATATTTGAAGAATCTTATATTTCAAGTCATTTTTATACTTCTTTTGAAATGTTTTCCAAATAAAAAAGATTCTCATATAAAAATTCATCCCAAATTTGATTATCTGTATCTTTATCTTACCTTTCTAGCACAAAAGAAAAAAAGAAGAAGAATGAAACATAATACAAATATGGTATATCGTAAATATAATTTTTAAATAATATATTAAATTTTTATTTTCAAAATCAATGAAACTAATTGGTTTATTAGAAAATCTTTGGAATTAAACAGATCACCATTCTTCAAGATGGGATTTGCAGATAAATTTTCTTAACATTTATGTATTATTTTTTATATTACAGTTTTTTTTTATTTATAAAATTCATTTTAATTTAGATAATGAATTTTTTTAGCTCAGATTTGGAATAAGAATAATTTTTTGATAAGAATTTTTAAAAAGTGATTTTGTTAAATGGGCAGTGATAAAAAGTTTTTTCTTCAACATTCACTTTTAGAGGTTTTGTTTTTTGTTTTTTTTTTTTTTGGGACAAAGTGACTTTTTTTTAGTTAGGTCTTGATATAATATATTTTTTGTTTTTTGGTGAACAATAGGCCAAAACCAAAGCCCCCAAAAGAAAAAATGATAAATTTTTATTAGTGGGTTATTATTGAGTTGTTGGACAAAGTAAAATTTGAGAACTGTTAGGAGTGTAATACTAATCAAAGGTTGTAAGGGCTCTATATTCAACCACAGACTTCATAGAAAATCTAATTTGGTGATCCATATTTTGGAGTAAGAATTTTTACAATAATTTTGCAAGAATCAGGATTATTGTAAGGATGATTGGATTTTGAGCTTGAACGATTAAATAAGCATCTATTTACTGTTTCATTGTAAGATTATTGCAAAAGTAATTACAAATTCAGCATGGTAGATGAAAAGTAATTAAAGTAGGGTAAGGGTGCAACTCTTTCTTTTGAGTTTTTTACATAAAGAATTGCATACACAATGTTTGTATAATTAATTTTGGTCTATTACACTTTGGGTTGGTTTTGGATGAACTAAACAATTTATTAATTTATTTGAGTTATATTATGTTGTTCTACTTTTTTTTTTCTTTCTTCATCATAAGTAATAAAATCGAAAAATAAGTCCTACTTAAAACAAATGTCGAATTACACTAACGGTTCCTATAGTTTGGGTTCGTGTCACTTTGATATCTGACTTTTCAATTGTGACATATTTAATCCTGAATTTTGAATCTTATTCCAAATAAGGACAATTGAAGATACTATTGTTTAATTTCAAGAGAAAATCAAAATATAAACTAATTTGACAAAAATAAATATCAAAAAAATATTTTCGAATTTTTTAAAATTATTTCTACCTACTAAACATAAAATTATGTAAAATTGATAAATCTTTTAGATATTTATTTATTTTTACCAAATTAATTTGTATTATGTGTTTAGATGATGATCATGTACTTGGTGGTTGTTTTTATTTCCATTAAATTAGTTTTTATTTTTTCAAAAGTCAAATATGGCAACGACTTTGATATCATTATTAAACCAATCCATTAAATCAAAAAATCCAAAACTAAAAACATTTTATATATTAAATATATCGATTACATATTAAAATCCGAACAACCACCCATTACATGATCATCATCCAAATACATAATAAAAATTAATTTGGTAAAAAAAAAATTAATTGTTTAAAAGATTTATCAATTTTACGTAATTTTATTTTTGGTAGATAGAAATAATTTTTAAAAATTTAAAAATATTATTTTTCATATTTATTTTTGTTAAATTAGTTTATATTTGATCGAATTGATGATTTTGCCGTTGAAATTAAGTAATGGTATCTTCAATTGTTTTTATTTGGAATAAGATTCAAAATTTAGGGCAAATGTATCACAATTAAAAAGTTAAGGACCAAAATGACATGAGTCCCAAACTATAAGGAGTGTTAGTGTAATTCACCCTACCTATTTTATTTTTGTTTGGTTTGGACTGTCAAGAACAAGAGGGAAAAGTAAAACAAATTAGCAGCATGATTGCAAAAGATTTGGTTTTTATATGATATGATTTTGACAGATACTACTATATTACTTCAACAGCAAGCTTGGGTAATAAGAGTTACAAGCTCCTCAAGACACGGGACAAGTTTTGGTGGGAAGGTGTTAGAACTCCATTCTAATTATAATTATAATTCGGACACCTGAAAACTAGGGTTCAAAAAACACAAAACCTATAATTACAGTACTGTGAGTATACACTTTGCCAATCATTCCATGCCACGTGTCCAATTACAGTTATAATTCTAGTTCCCCTCATAATTTCACTCATTCCACCCCCACATAGACCACACAAATTCAATGTCCAAATTATACTAAAACACCAATTTCAAAAACTGAAGACAGAGCATTATTATTATTATTATTAATCAAAAGATTGAGAAAATCTCCAAAATTCAATTTTTGAAGCTTCGGTTCAAGCCCAGTTCAGAGAAACTGAAAATAGAGCATTATTATTATTAATCAGAAGATTGAAAAAATCTCCAAAATCCCATTTTTGAAGCCTAGGTTCAAGCCCAGTTTGGAGAAACTGAAAACAGAGCATTATTATTATTATTATTAATTAGAAGATTGAGAAAATCTCCACAATCCTATTTTTGAAGCTTCGGTTCAAGCCCAGTTCGGAGAAACTGAAAACAAACCATTATTATTATTATTGTTAATCAGAAGATTGAGAAAATATCCAAAATCCCATTTTTGAAGCTTCGGTTCAAGCCCAATTCGGAGACTTCAGTCCCAAGTAGTCTAGTCTACTCTAGTTTAGTTGTCCATTGAATTCTATATATACATGTACATTACATTGATAAGCATAGGTATCCCACAAATTTCATCAAAAAGTTGTTCTATCAATCACTCTCCGTGTTGGTGTGCTATTGTTCTTATATTCAGCAACACCAAGAAGAAGAGAAAGATGGGTGTTGATAATCCTTCGTTTTTGTCTAAATTTATTGACACGTTGATGTTGGATAATGGTGATCCCTCTGATTGGGATAAATACCATAAGAAGATAGAGGTTTCAAGAATGGGTCTCCTTAAACTCGACCATGACACGAAATTGAAGGTGTTATGGCAATTCATCAATAACAGTCATGTTGATTAATATGGGTTCACTATGTCTAAGTCACGAAACTCAACCCATAAGCCACTTTTTGATGATGATGACCATACTCACTCTGCCTCTGTCGATAGAGAGGGCTCGAAGAACAATATATATACATGTACATTACATTGATAAGCATAGGTATCCCACAAATTTCATCAAAAAGTTGTTCTATCAATCACTCTCTGTGTTGGTGTGTTATTGTTCTTATATTCAACAACACCAAGAAGAAGAGAAAGATGGGTGTTGATAATCCTTCATTTTTGTCTAAATTTATTGACACGTTGATGTTGGATAATGGTGATCCCTCTGATTGGGATAAATACCATAAGAAGATAGAGGTTTCAAGAATGGGTCTCCTTAAACTCGACCATGACACGAAATTGAAGGTGTTATGGCAATTCATCAATAACAGTCATGTTTATTTATATGGGCTCACTATGTCTCAGTTACGCAACTCAACCCATAAGCCACGTTCTGATGATAATGATCATACTCACTCTGTCTCTGTCGACAAAGTGGGCTCGAAAAAGAATGGTGTTATTTCTCCATGTTCTGTTGTTATTAATGTCGATGATTATAATGATGGTGATGATAGAGAAAGATCACCATTTGGAAAATTTGTTGTAATCTCAAAAGGGAAAAGATCAGAGCACTGCAACAAGAAGAGTTATGCTATAGTCCCGGTCAATCACATGTCTCAGGCTGAGGCAATGATGACAAAGAAGCCTATGAAAATTCGATGCAAGTTGAAGCCACCAGACAAGTCCTTTGTTTTGAAAAGATGACACTGTGATGGTGGTTATGGTGATGATGAAGAAAAGGTCAGGAGAAAGAAGAAGAGGATGATTGTAAAGGCACTTGCAGTTCCACCAAAATTGCCTACTAAATTCAGCAATCACATCAAAAGTCTGAATGGTACTGAATTGAATTTTGTGATTGAAAAGTCACTGTACAGCACAAAGCTTAACCATAATCATGGGCGTCTATTTTTGCCATTGAGTCAAATTGATAATGGATTCCTCATGTGAGAGGAGAAGGATTTGCTCGAAACAAGAACTGGAAATCATAAGACATCTATTGAAGCCAAGTTAATTGATCCGTCAAGAAAGGAATCTGACATATTTCTTAAGAAGTGGGATATGCCTAAGAAAATAGGCAAAGTGAATTCAACTTATAATCTAACGACAAGTTAGAATGATGTTGTGGAGAGCAACAAGCTGTTTGAAGGATTGATTGTACAACTCTGGTCATTTCAGATGGGCTCAAAATTGTGGTTCACTCTTGTTGAAGTGAAGAGGATTTAGGCGAAAAAACATTAGAGGTGTAGTTGCTCAAGTGAATGTGGAAGTCACTAATCAACTGAGATTATTTGTTGTTTTTATTATTATTTTATACATAAAAGAGATTTTTTATATAGTTATTCATCTCAGTATATTTTTCATATTAGTTATTCACAAAATGTCTCAGATGTATACTTCACCTTTTATTAGTAATTGTATTGTCTGAGTTTTAATTTTGAATGTCATGTGATTCAGAATCAGCCAATTCTCTATTGCCTCCATCCTGAACCTTTTAATGTTATAGCATGGCTCCCAATTCCTTTCTGTCATAGCCGGTTCCTCTGAACGTGCAATGGTTCGTGGATATGTGCCATGTTTTGATATCGGAAAGGGAAAAAGAAAGAGAAAGTTTCTTGAAATTTAACCGCCAACATAACCATTTTGTTGCTCTTATGAGTCCAAATAGATTGTTTTAATGAAATCACTACTTTAATCGGCATTGGTATAGTTCGGTTGTAGCTAGAATTATACTTTACTATGCTTGCTGAACAGGATTTAAAATCTTGTGTAGTGAAAGCCAATGAAACCCTGAAAACAAAAAAGAATTTGAGACAAATTTTGCATACATTCAGACATGCAAGTAAAAACAAAGACAAATGTCCTAGCTAGATTTTGCTAGAAAACCAATTATAAGAAGCAGAAGCAAGTTCGGACAAAAATCTAATTTATTAACTCTTAAGAGAACTGGGTATTGAATTGAGGACACAAAATTCTCATTGCTCATGCATGCTTCACAATATTAGCCCACAAAATCAACTTGTGTGAGGTTAATTAACATAAAACAAAAGCAACTAACCTTTAAAAAAAATAGCAAGAAAATACAACGTTAAGAATTTATATGATTTTGGGAATATACTGCAGAGTTGTTCTTATAGTTGTTATTGTGTATATTGGGTTTTGAACTTTGCTCCGTCGTAGACATAGACATCTTGCGAAACCATGTATATGTGTACTTGTTCTTTTATTGTTACTATTGTATCATTGAAACCACATTCTTATATGACATTATCATTGTTTATGAATTAACAGCAAGTATTGCACCTTATAGTATCTCAAAATAATGTCATTTTGGGGAGGTGAAAAGGAAGGGGGCAGGTTTTTTCGGTTCTAAAACAACGTCAAGTTCAGGGGATTGTAGTTCCAGGAGCCAATAGCGAATAACAATTACAGGTCGAGAGATATCAAGGAAAAGGTACAACTAGTCAAACATACAACTTAAATACAAGTATTCTGAAAAGAAAAAAAAATTGCTATATACAGAGGATAATATTACTTGAAAGGGAAGCTTAAGGGAAGAGTTACGAGGTTGTTTGGACATGGTGCAGGATGGTGTTATAAGTTCATTGAAATTTGGACACACTTAAAAATGGGGGTAGCATACAATAAAAGTTCCATAGGGACACTGTTGAGCACACTTTGCCATGTTCAAAACAAGAAAAAAGAAAA
The DNA here is from genome assembly GCF_004153795.1 of Camellia sinensis. Lineage (NCBI taxonomy): Eukaryota > Viridiplantae > Streptophyta > Magnoliopsida > Ericales > Theaceae > Camellia > Camellia sinensis. The sequence goes on along the minus strand of NW_021025712.1, from coordinate 1,218,593 downwards.
AAGAGTACACTTTGCCAACCATATAATGCCATGTAATCCCCATTCCATTCTAGTTTAGGAATCCCTTTTCATTACAATTTAGGAATCCCTTTTTAGTACAATCCCCTTGATTTCATATTTGGCATAATATTTAGTGTATATAAATATGTACATGAATATCCCACAAATTTCACCTCTCACTCAAAGGTTATGCAAAGGAGAATCTTCTCAAGCTCAAAGGTGAGACTAAATCGAAGGTTTTATGGCCATTCTTCAAGAACAGTGATCTTGATTTATACAAGATCACTGTGTTTGAGTTACTCAAAGCCAACAATAACCCACTTCCAGATGACGATCATACACACAGAGTATGTAGTATCTCTGGCTCTCTCCGCATAGAGGGATAGAAGAAGGGCATTGGTTTTCCTGCTGCATGTTTTGTTAATAATGGTGGACAAAGATTGCCGATAGATTCAATCATAGCCGACAAAGAAAAGAGAAAAAGATAAGAAATCAACTTTAATACTGACAACTCCTTAGTATCTAATCCTGTAACGTGCTCACAAAAATTTGAAAAGGTTGGTTGTTTGAAGCAGCGTTGTGCTGATTGAGATGCTGATGATTGCTATATACAGAGGATATTGTTATTTGAAAGGGAAACTAAAGGGAAGAGTTACAAGGTCATTAGGACAAGGTGCAGGATGGTGTTAGAAGTTCATTGAAATTTGGACACCCTAAAAAACAGGGGTAACGCACAATAACAGTTCCATAGGGACACTGTTGAGTACACTTTGTCATGTTCAGAAAAAGAAAATAGAAAAAAGGGTACACTTTGCAAATCATATAATGCCATGTAATCTCCATTCCATTCCAGTTTAGGTATCCCTTTTTTATTACAATTTAGGAATCCCTTTTCGGTACAATCCCTTTGATTTGATATTTGGTATAATATTTAGTGTCGATAAATATGTACATGAATATCCCACAAATTTAACCTATCATTCTCCAACACACAACAAACGGTTCTTCTATCAAATCATTCTTTGCCAATAATCTTTTGCAAAAATTCAAACTGTGTTTGTGTTCAAGCATAATGAAGAGGAAGAGGAAGATGGAGGATGATGATAAGTTCAGTAGTGATGATGATTCCTATAAGACATATGATGATGATGACGTAAGTGTTAACGATCCCTCCTCGAAGACTAGCAATGAGTCGATTATTGATGGTTGTAAATTTGTTCATAAGGTAGAGGATGCAAAGGAGAATCTTCTCAAACTCAAAGGTGAGACTGCATTGAAGGCTTTATGGCCATTCATCAAGAACAGTGATCTTGATTTATGTAAGATCACTGTGTTTGAGTTACATAAACCCAACAATAACCCACTTCCAGATGATGATCATACACACACAGTATATAGTATCTCTGGCTCTCTCGACATAGAGGGATAGAAGAAGGGCATTGGTTTTGCTGCTGCATGTTTTGTTAATAATGATGGACAAAGATTGTCAACAGTTGCATTCACAGCCAACAAAGAAAAGGGAAAATAATAAGAAATCAACTTTAATACTGAAAATTCCTTAGTATCTAATCCTGTAAGATGCTCACAAAAATCTGAAAAGGTTGGTTGTTCGAAGCAGCGTCGTGCCGATTGAGATGTTGATGACTGCTATATACAGAGGATAAAGTAACTTGAAAGGGAAGCTTAAGGGAACAGATACAAGGACGTTAAGACATGGTGCAGAATGGTGTCAGAAGTTCATTGAAATTTGGATACCCTCAAAAACAGGGGTAACGTAAAATAACAGTTCCATAGGGACACTGTTGAGTACACTTTTCCATGTTTAAAAAAAGAAAAAGGAAAAAAGAGTACACTTTGCAAATCATATAATGCCATGTAACCCCCATTCCATTCTAGTTTAGGTATCCCTTTCCATTACAATTTAGGAATCCCTTATTAGTACAATCCCTTTGATTTCATATTTGGTATAATATTTAGTGTATATAAATATGTACATGAATATCCCACTAATTTCACCTCTCATTCTCAAACTCACAACAAACAGTTCTTCTATCAAATCATTCTTTGCCAATAATCTTTTGCAAGGATTCAAACTGTGTTTGTGTTCAAGCATAACGGAGAGGAAGAGGAAGATGGAGGATGATGTTAAGTTCAGTAGCAATGATGACTTCTTCAAGACGTAAGATGATGACGAGGTAAGCGTTAATGATTCCTCCTCGAAGACCAACAATGAGTCGAGTATTGATGGTTGTAAATTTGTTCATAAAATAGAGGATGCAAAAGAGAATCTTCTCAAACTCAAAGGTGAGACTAAATCGAAGGTTTTATGGCCATTCTTCAAGAACAGTGATCTTGATTTATACAAAATCATTGTGTTTGAGTTACACAAAGCCAAAAATAACCCACTTCCAGATGATGATCATACACATACAGTATGTAGTATCTCTGGCTCTCTACGCATAGAGGGATAGAAGAACGGCATTGGTTTTTGCTGCTGCATGTTTTGTTAATAATGATGAACAATGATTGCCGACAAAAGCATTCACAGCCGACAAAGAAAAGGGAAAAAGATAACAAACCAACTTTAATACTGACAACTCCTTAGTATCAAATCCTGTAACATGCTCACAAAAATCTGAAAAGGTTGGTCGTTGGAATCGGCATCGTGCCGATTGAGATGCTGATGATTGCTATATACAGAAAATAATGTTACTTGAAAAGGAAACTAAAGGGAAGAGTTACTAAGTCGTTAGGACATGGTGCAGGATGGTGTTAGAAGTTCATTGAAATTTGGACACCCTAAAAAACAGGGGTAACGTGCAATAACAGTTCCATAGGGACACTGTTGAGTACAGTTTGTCATGTTCAAAAAAAGAAAAAAGAAAAAAGGGTACACTTTGCCAATCATATAATGCCACGTAATCGCCATTCCATTCTTGTTTAGGTATCCCTTTTTATTACAATTTAGGAATCCCTTTTAAGTACAATCCCTTTGATTTGATATCTGGTATAATACTTAGTGTCGATAAATATGTACATGAATATCCCACAAATTTCACCTCTCATTCTCCAACTCACAACAAACAGTTCTTCTATCAAATCATTCTTTGCCAATAATCTTTTGCAAAGATTCAAACTATGTTTGTGTTCAAGCATAACGGAGAGGAAGAGGAAGATGGAGGATGATGATAAGTTCAGTAGTGATGATGATTTATTTAAGATGTATGATGATGACGAGGTAAGTGTTAATGATCCCTCATCGAAGACCAACAATGAGTTGAGTATTGATGGTTGTAAATTTGTTCATAAGGTAGAGGATGCAAAGGAGAATCTTCTCAAACTCAAAGGTGAGATTAAATCGAAGGTTTTATGGCCATTCTTCAAGAAAAGTGATCTTGATTTATACAAGATCACTGTGTTTGAGTTACACAAAGTCAACAATAACCCACTTCTAGATGATGATCATACACACACAGTATGTAGTATCTCTGGCTCTCTCGACATAGAGGGATAGAAGAAGGGCATTGGTTTTGCTGCTGCATGTTTTGTTAATAATGATGGACAAAGATTGCGACAGATGCATTCACGGTTGACAAAGAAAAGGGAAAAAGATAAGAAATCAACTTTAATACTGACAACTCCTTAGTATCTAATCTTGTAGCATGCTCACAAAATTCAGAAAAGGTTGGTTGTTCGAAGCAGCGCCGTGCTGATTGAGATGCTGATGATTGCTATATACAGAGGTTAATTTTACTTGAAAGGGAAACTAAAGGGAAAAGTTACAAGGTCGTTAGGACATGGTGCAGGATGGTGTTAGAAGTTCATTAAAATTTGGACACCCCAAAAAACAGGGGTAACGTACAATAACAGTTCCGTAGGGACATTGTTGAGTTCACTTTGCCATGTTCAAAAAAAGAAAAAAGAAAAAAAAAGTACACTTTGCCAATCATATAATGCCATGTAATCCCCATTCCATTCCAGTTTAGGTATCCCATTTTTATTATAATTTAGGAATCCCTTTTCAGTACAATCCCTTTGATTTAATATTTGGTATAATATTTAGTGTCGATAAATATGTACATGAATATCCCACAAATTTCACCTCTCATTCTCCAACTCACAACAAACAGTTCTTCTATCAAATCATTCTTTGCCAATAATCTTTTGAAAAGATTCAAATTTTGTTTGTGTTCAAGCATAATGAAGAGGAAGAGGAAGATGGAGGATGATGATAAGTTCAGTAAGGATGATGATTTCTATAAGACATATGATGATGACGAGGTAAGTGTTAACGATCCCTCCTCGAAGACCAACAATGAGTCAATTATTGATGGTTGTAAATTTTTTCGTAAGGTAGAGGTTGCAAAGGAGAATCTTCTCAAACTGAAAGGTGAGACTACAATGAAGGCTTTATGGCCATTCATCAAGAACAGTGATCTTGATTTATACAACATCACTGTGTTTGAGTTATATAAACCCAACAATAACTCACTTCCAGATGATGATCATACACACACAGTATGTAGTATCTCTGGCTCTCTCGGCATAGAGGGATAGAAGAAGGGCATTGGTGTTGCTGCTGCATGTTTTGTTAATAATGGTGGACAAAGATTGCTGACAGTTGCGTTCACAGCTGACAAAGAAAAGGGAAAAAGATAAGAAATCATATTTAATACTGACAATTCCTTAGTATCTAATCCTGTAACATGCTCACAAAAATCTGAAAAGGTTGGTTGTTCGAAGCAGTGTTGTGCTGATTGAGATGTTGATGATTGCTATATACAGAGGATAAAGTTGCTTGAAAGGGAAGCTTAAGGGAAAAGTTACAAGGTCGTTAAGACATGGTGCAGAATGGTGTTAGATGTTCATTGAAATTTGGATACCCTAAAAAACAGGGGTAACGTACAATAACAGTTCCATAGGGACACCGTTGAGTACACTTTGCCATGTTTAAAAAAAGAAAAAAGAAAAAAGGAAAAAGAGTACGCTTTGCCAATCATATAATGCCATGTAACCCCCTTTCCATTCTAGTTTAGGTATCCCTTTTCATTACAATTTAGGAATCCCTTTTTAGTACAATCCCTTTGATTCCATATTTGGTATAATATTTAGTGTATATAAATATATACATGAATATCCCACAAATTTCACCTCTTATTCTCCAACTCACAACAAACAGTTCTTCTATCAAATCATTCTTTTGCCAATAATCTTTTGCAAAGATTCAAACTGTGTTTCTGTTCAAGCATAACAGAGAGAAAGAGGAAGATGGAGGATGATGATAAGTTCAGTAGCGGTGACGATTTCTTTAAGACGTATGATGATGACGAGGTAAGTGTTAATGATCCCTCCTCGAAGACCAACAATGAGTCGAGTATTGATGGTTGTAAATTTGTTCATAAGGTAGAGGATGCAAATGAGAATCTTCTCAAACTCAAAGGTGAGACTAAATCGAGGTTTTATGGCCATTCTTCAAGAACAGTGATCTTGATTTATACAAGATTATTGTGTTTGAGTTACACAAGGCCAACAATTACCCACTTCCATATGATGATCATACACACACAGTATGTAGTATCTCTGGCTCTCTCCGCATAGAGGGATAGAAGAAGGGTATTCGTTTTGCTGCTGCATGTTTTGTTAATAATGATGGACAAAGATTGCCGACAGATGCATTCACAGTCGACAACGAAAAGGGAAAAAGATAAGAAATCAACTTTAATACTGACAACTCCTTAGTATCTAATCCTGTAACAAGCTCACAAAATATGAAAAGGTTGGTTGTTCGAAGAAGCGTCGTGCTGATTGAGATGCTGATGATTGCTATATACAGAGGATAATGTTACTTGAAAGGGATACTAAAGAGAAGATTTACAAGGTCGTTAGAACAAAGTGCAGGATGGTGTTAAAAGTTCATTGAAATTTGGACACCCTAAAAAACAGGGGCAACGTACAATAACAGTTCCATAGGGACACTGTTGAGTACACTTTGCCACGTTCAAAAGAAGAAAAAAGAGTACACTTTGCCAATCATATAATGCCATCTAATCCCCATTCCATTCCAGTTCAGGTATCCCTTTTTTATTACAATTTAGGAATCCCTTTTCTGTACAATCCCTTTGATTTGATATTTGGTATAATATTTAGTGTCGATAAATATGTACATGAATATCCCACAAATTTTACCTCTCATTCTCCAACACACAACAAACAGTTCTTCTATCAAATCATTCTTTGCCAATAATCTTTTGCAAATATTCAAACTGTGTTTGTGTTCAATCATAATGAAGAGGAAGAGGAAGATGGAGGACGATGATAAGTTCAGTAGTGATGATGATTCCTTTAAGACATATGATGATGACGTGGTAAGTGTTAACTATCCCTCCTCGAAGACCAACAATGAGTCGATTATTGATGGTTGTAAATTTGTTCGTAAGGTAGATATAGCGATCCCGGGTTTACCCTTGTTGTATAGTGATCCGGACATGCGTCCGGGGATGTTGGCAGTCGATTAGTATCTTATTTACATCCTTTTTACTTCGTATTTGAGTTATAGGATGTGTTGGGCAGGATTGTTACAGGTTGGTTAGGCCTTGGTTTCAATTCCTTGTCGTCCAGTTTTTAGGTGTTCCGCTCGAGCGGGTATTGCACACCTCCAGTATTTCGGGTTTCTGCAAAACTTCTGCAGACGTGATTTCTGCGCTCGAGCGGGTTTGTTTACGCTCGAGCGGTGGCGCTTGAGCGCGTCATTTGGCGCTCGAGCGGGTAGTACTTTCTGGGTGTAAGTTTTGGGAGGTGGAAATCTGCGCTCGAGCGGACTAGTTTTCGCGCTCGAGCGGAAGTGCTTTATTCATGTGTCTTGGCGCTCGAGCGGGCCTTATTACGCTCGAGCGTGTCCAGATTTTTGTTCTTGGCGCTCGAGCGTTGTGTTCTCCGCTCGAGCGGGTCATGCGTATATGAGTTATCCGCTGGGTGATTTTAAATCACTTTTTACTTTCCTTTCTCTCTCCTACTTTTTCTAAAACCCATTTTGAGAGCTCCTCTCTCTAAAACCTTGACTTCTCTCTAGGTATTGATCTAGTAGGAGTGAGTAGATTCTCCAAGAGGAATCTGGGTTTCAGAGATAGGAACCATATTTGGCTTGGCCCCCCCCTGTTACGCGCGATCTCCAGACTATCGAGCAGATTCAGGAAGCTATTATTCTCTTCCTCGACGATTTCAAACCAACTCGTGCCAATCTCATTACCAATCAGCGTAGATGGTTCCTGACCAAGACCTGGGAGCATCGGAACCTTCATTTTATCCAAGCTCTGCACAGCATCCTTAGATCCGTCATCGATTGGGGATTTAGATAGGTCTAAACCCACTAATTCCGAGAACGGAGCCGAAACACCCATCTCTTCAGAACGATTTGCCTCAACGTTGACTACCACTTCCTGGTTATGAGCCTCCGCACTTGGCAGATCTACCATCGGAATAACAACACTGAGATCTACGCTTGAGATACCCTCACCACTAGGTGTAGACAGTTCTGCTTCAGAAGCCATCAAATCGTCACACAATGTCGTAAAACGATTCTTAGTAAACCCTAGATTCCGATCGACCAGACCAGATATCTTTACAGACTTACTCTTTGCATTTTCCCCCACCTCTCTATCATTAATGGTAGCATTTACTCCAGACATCGGCAATCAATGAGATATTGAACCCTAGAAAACAAGAGTTTTCTAGAGAGACGTCAGAGCTTCTCTCACTAACCCATTAACTGGGCCGGCCTAAACTTTGTTTTTAAAGCATAATATTAATGTTGCATGTGTTAAGAAATTGTGAGAAACAGGTTGAAATTGGTAGATTTCAAAGGAATGCATGTTGATAATGCAGGTTGTTACGTGTAATGAGTAATGCATCTTGAAGAGAGATGGGATTGACCGGTAATGGGTCGGGTTATTTAATATTATGTTGTAATATTGTTGAGAATGGAGAAAACCTGTTTTTGAAAAACTTGTGTTTAATTTCAGGGACAAAATTCTTTAAGGGGGGGAGGTTATAGCGATCCCGGTTG
>NW_021025712.1:1184513-1205175 GCF_004153795.1 Camellia sinensis | reverse complement strand
GGTTAAGATGTTTGTTGCTTGTTCATCAAAAACTATTTTTCAAACAGCTGATGCTCAACAAGCATAGAACTTACCCTTCGAGATGCGCAACCTCGGATCGGAGGCAATGGAAAATTGCCCCTGGTTTAAAGGGGGTGGGAGGCAACGGAAAGTTTCCCCTAGTTTGAATGGCGTCTTACGACGGCTTGTGGCAACGGAAAGTTGCCCCTTGTTTGGGATGGTGCCGCAGCAATCCGCGGACAGTCTTCATTGGCGGTGGTCGAGCTCTTGGACACTGCGATGACGAAGACGGTCACAACAAATATATGGACACAGTCGCCTTTGGAGGGCGTTGGCCACTGGACTTTGAAGTCGAAACCATTGCATGGACTGGGACGCTTATGAAAGCGTTGGGGGCTGGACTTCATGATGAAGTTGCCTATGTATCCCAAACATGGGAATCAAGCCTTACGTAGTTCCGGGTTAAGGTACACTCGGGTATTTTAACCTTCACTTTTCAGGCTCTAATTTTTGCCAAGGCGCCCGATGCGGGTTTTCAACCTTGCGAGCTTCTCTTCATTTTCTATTTCTTTTTCTCTTTCTTGCATTTTTCTTTTTCTTTTCTTTTTTGTATCTTTTGTCTTTTCTTTTCTTTTTTCTCTTGCTCTAACTTTTGCCTGGGTCGCCCTTCTGGGTTTTCGACCCAGCGAGCCTCTCAAAGGGTAAAAGTGTAGCAAGTCCATGCCAAATGGTTTTTTTGGAATTGAAGCCTCTCTGTGTCCAGGAGAACGGCTGTTGCACTGATTTGCAGAAGAATCCATCACGGTTGCTCCATGAGCTTCTTCCGGCGAGATCCACTCCTTCTGATTTGGCTTTTGGTGCCTCTTGCTCGAGGGCTACTTCAAAACTGGCCACACGGGCCTCCTCTGACGGTTGACTGTTGAATGTTCCGGATGAGTTCGAGGTTCAAGACAACAGGTTGAATCTTGAGGCTGAGAGCGATCCTAGGCTGCACAGTCTCAAGAGCGATTCCACACAGGTCTTCACAGGGCCGCGTAAAATATTTGTTTTTGAACATTTTTAAGAAAGCGACAAATCGCTCGCACCGAAGATAGTGTGGAACCAATCTGGATCAGCCAAGGATCCTTCTCAGTACTCACGCCGACAAGCATGGTTTCATTCATAAAAAGGCTTAGCACGCCTCTCTTTCTCTCAAAATGATCAAAATTTTACCAAACCCGAGGAATTCCTTCCTCTTCGTTTTTATCACCGTAGTGTTCAAAAAGTTTGTTTTTTGGAAAACTTAGGTTAATGCAATGAATTTGGCGCGCAGGGGAGCAGGCGATATGTACTGTCAGCCCAATCGAATTCTCTGGCACTTATGTTGAAAGCAAGCATGAAGTTTGAGATAGCAACAGCTGTTTCAATCGGCTCTGTTGGTGCAACTGGCCCCTCGGCAGAAACAGACTCAAAACAAAAATAGATAATTACAAAACAAAACGGTGTTCGGGACAACAACCCCAGAATCACCTGGTATTATATACAACGGGGACTGACTCGATACAACCAGACAGACCCTTAAGCAAAAAAAGACTGACTCAAGACAAAGAGACAGACTCAAAACAAAAGACTAACTCGACATCTAAGCCAGGATTTACAAAACTCGGTCTCACCGATGCTCAAAAATGCGTGCCAGACGCTTCAAAAAAACACCAAATGTTGCCTGCAGGCGGTCCACTTTACATACTCGCAGTATCTGAGCCCTCGAAATCCAACAACTGAGTGGTGACGGGCTTGCCTGAGGTAGGTGGTAGGATAACCTAGTTATCAATCAAATCCTGCACTTCATGACGAAGGCGGGAACATCCATCGGTGCTGTGACCGGACTGTTGATGGTACGCGCAGTACAAGGTAGCATCATGGGTGGCGGGGAGATTCTTCGGGAGTGGCCGGGGCTCCAAAGGCTTAAGGTGCCCATTCTTCGCCAGTATTAGCAATGCCCTAGACAAAGGCATGTGGAGGTCATGAAAGACCCTGCGCCCTCGGGGCAGGTACTTTGCAGTTTGAGGATTCTTGCCAGATGCGCTGGCAAAAGGATCGGCTGGCGCTGTCTTGGCTTTTTGAACCTTTCCCGGTGCAGGGTTGGGAACTACAGGGATTGTCTGGGCATGACGGGGCCCATCCCGGTTTTCTGCCTGGCTTGAACTACCTTTGATTGGAGCGGGGAAAGCGTCATCTACAGCTTTGGTCACTATTGCAGATGTTTGTTGTTTGATCATTCCTCTGACTTTCAGAGCCTCGACTGCCCACAGCAGTTGTTCAATAGGGTCGGCATCTGCCTTTGCCTTGTCCTTTCCCCTGGCCTCAGCCTGATCAATGGTCTGGGTTGGTGCTGGCACGTCGTGGCTATAGCCGGAAGCCACCTCTGGCTGGTGAGCTCTATCACAATCCGCCCCAGTAGCGGGGGCTCCTGTGATACAAAATTCCCGGCATACGGCGCCGCTGGAGGTGAAGCCGACATTCCATAGGCGAGGTCTGCCACAGACCTTTGGAGGTCACCTATCATCCCCATCAGTTCAAAGGTGGTGGGCTCACGAGCCTGGTATAACTGGGGAGCCCAAACCGGGTGCACAACGGGCGACCTGGGAGGGTATGACATACTGATGCTGGCCTCACTCTGCTCATCGTCATGCTCCCTGCTCCAATGCAGCCGTCATAACCACAATTTCTTCTGAACTTTGTGTCGCCATAAATCTTGCCTCAGCAAAGGGGAGACACTGGCTGTCTTGTATCAACTCTGCAACTCTCTGAACTGAAAGAAAAACAGACAGCATTTCAGCCCAAACTGATCAAACACGGGTGACGCACCTTTGTTGGGTCTGGAGTTGGTTAGGGAGACGACGGAGAAAGTTGAGCTTATCCGTAGGAGGCTTGTTACAGCCCAGAGTCGTCAGAAATCTTATGCTGACCGTAGGAGGAGGCCTTTGGCGTTTGAGGTAGGTGATCATGTCTTTCTGAAGATATCACCTAGGCGAGGCCTGATGAGGTTTGGGAAGAGTGATGATGATCATACACACACAGTATGTAGTATCTCTGGCTCTCTCGACATAGAGGGATAGAAGAAGGGCATTGGTTTTGCTGCTGCATGTTTTGTTAATAATGATGGACAAAGATTGCGACAGATGCATTCACGGTTGACAAAGAAAAGGGAAAAAGATAAGAAATCATATTTAATACTGACAATTCCTTAGTATCTAATCCTGTAACATGCTCACAAAAATCTGAAAAGGTTGGTTGTTCGAAGCAGTGTTGTGCTGATTGAGATGTTGATGATTGCTATATACAGAGGATAAAGTTGCTTGAAAGGGAAGCTTAAGGGAAAAGTTACAAGGTCGTTAAGACATGGTGCAGAATGGTGTTAGATGTTCATTGAAATTTGGATACCCTAAAAAACAGGGGTAACGTACAATAACAGTTCCATAGGGACACCGTTGAGTACACTTTGCCATGTTTAAAAAAAGAAAAAAGAAAAAAGGAAAAAGAGTACGCTTTGCCAATCATATAATGCCATGTAACCCCCTTTCCATTCTAGTTTAGGTATCCCTTTTCATTACAATTTAGGAATCCCTTTTTAGTACAATCCCTTTGATTTCATATTTGGTATAATATTTAGTGTATATAAATATGTACATGAATATCCCACAAATTTCACCTCTCATTCTCCAACTCACAACAAACAGTTCTTCTATCAAATCATTCTTTGCCAATAATCTTTTGAAAAGATTCAAATTTTGTTTGTGTTCAAGCATAATGAAGAGGAAAAGGAAGATGGAGGATGATGATAAGTTCAGTAGGGATGATGATTCCTATAAGACATATGATGATGACGAGGTAAGTGTTAACGATCCCTCCTCGAAGACCAACAATGAGTCAATTATTGATGGTTGTAAATTTTTTCGTAAGGTAGAGGTTGCAAAGGAGAATCTTCTCAAACTGAAAGGTGAGACTACAATGAAGGCTTTATGGCCATTCATCAAGAACAGTGATCTTGATTTATACAACATCACTGTGTTTGAGTTATATAAACCCAACAATAACCCACTTCCAGATGATGATCATACACACATAGTATGTAGTATCTCTGGCTCTCTCGGCATAGAGGGATAGAAGAAGCGCATTGGTGTTGCTGCTGCATGTTTTGTTAATAATGGTGGACAAAGATTACAGACAGTTGCGTTCACAGCTGACAAAGAAAAGGGAAAAAGATAAGAAATCATATTTAATACTGACAATTCCTTAGTATCTAATCCTGTAACATGCTCACAAAAATCTGAAAAGGTTGGTTGTTCGAAGCAGTGTTGTGCTGATTGAGATGTTGATGATTGCTATATACAGAGGATAAAGTTGCTTGAAAGGGAAGCTTAAGGGAAGAGTTACAAGGTCGTTAAGACATGGTGCAGAATGGTGTTAGATGTTCATTGAAATTTGGATACCCTAAAAAACAGGGGTAACGTACAATAACAGTTCCATAGGGACACCGTTGAGTACACTTTGCCATGTTTAAAAAAAGAAAAAAGAAAAAAGGAAAAAGAGTACGCTTTGCCAATCATATAATGCCATGTAACCCCCTTTCCATTCTAGTTTAGGTATCACTTTTCATTACAATTTAGGAATCCCTTTTTAGTACAATCCCTTTGATTCCATATTTGGTATAATATTTAGTGTATATAAATATATACATGAATATCCCACAAATTTCACCTCTTATTCTCAAACTCACAATAAACAGTTCTTCTATCAAATCATTCTTTTGCCAATAATCTTTTGCAAAGATTCAAACTGTGTTTGTGTTCAAGCATAACAGAGAGAAAGAGGAAGATGGAGGACGATGATAAGTTCAGTAGTGGTGATGATTTCTTTAAGACGTATGATGATGACGAGGTAAGTGTTAATGATTCCTCCTCGAAGACCAACAATGAGTCGAGTATTGATGGTTGTAAATTTGTTCATAAAATAGAGGATGCAAAAGAGAATCTTCTCAAACTCAAAGGTGAGACTGCATTGAAGGCTTTATGGCCATTCATCAAGAACAGTGATCTTCATTTATGTAAGATCACTGTGTTTGAGTTACATAAACCCAACAATAACCCACTTCCAGATGATGATCATACACACACAGTATGTAGTATCTCTGGCTCTCTCCGCATAGAGGGATAGAAGAACGGCATTGGTTTTTGCTGCTGCATGTTTTGTTAATAATGATGAACAATGATTGCCGACAAAAGCATTCACAGCCGACAAAGAAAAGGGAAAAAGATAAGAAACCAACTTTAATACTGACAACTCCTTAGTATCTAATCATGTAACATGCTCACAAAAATCTGAAAAGGTTGGTCGTTGGAAGCGGCGTCGTGCTGATTGAGATGCTGATGATTGCTATATACAAAGAATAATGTTACTTGAAAGGGATACTAAAGAGAAGATTTACAAGGTCGTTAGAACAAAGTGCAGGATGGTGTTAAAAGTTCATTGAAATTTGGACACCCTAAAAAACAGGGGCAACGTACAATAACAGTTCCATAGGGACACTGTTGAGTACACTTTGCCACGTTCAAAAGAAGAAAAAAGAGTACACTTTGCCAATCATATAATGCCATCTAATCCCCATTCCATTCCAGTTCAGGTATCCCTTTTTTATTACAATTTAGGAATCCCTTTTCAGTACAATCCCTTTGATTTGATATTTGGTATAATATTTAGTGTCGATAAATATGTACATGAATATCCCACAAATTTTACCTCTCATTCTCCAACACACAACAAACAGTTCTTCTATCAAATCATTCTTTGCCAATAATCTTTTGCAAATATTCAAACTGTGTTTGTGTTCAATCATAATGAAGAGGAAGAGGAAGATGGAGGATGATGATAAGTTCAGTAGTGATGATGATTCCTTTAAGACATATGATGATGACGTGGTAAGTGTTAACGATCCCCCCTCGAAGACCAACAATGAGTCGATTATTGATGGTTGTAAATTTGTTCGTAAGGTAGAGGATGCAAAGGAGAATGTTCTCAAACTCAAAGGTGTGACTACATTGAAGGCTTTATGGCCATTCATCAAGAACAGTGATCTTGATTTATACAAGATCACTATGTTTGAGTTGCATAAACCCAACAATAACCCACTTCCAGATGATGATCATACACACACAGTAAGTAGTATCTCTGGCTCTCTCGGCATAAAAGGATAGAAGAAGGGAATTGGTTTTGCTGCTGCATGTTTTGTTAATAATGATGGACAAAGATTGCCAACAGTTGCATTCACAGCCGACAAAGAAAAGGGAAAAAGATAAGAAATCAACTTTAATACTGACAATTCCTTAGTGTCTAATCCTGTAACATGCTCACAAAAATCTGAAAAGGTTGGTTGTTCGAAGCAGCATCGTGCTAATTGAGATGCTGATGATTGCTATATACAGAGGATAAAGTTACATGAAAGGGAAGCTTAAGGGAAGAGTTACAAGGTCGTTAAGTCATGGTGCAGGATTGTTAGAAGTTCATTGAAACTTGGATACCCTAAAAAATAGGGATAACGTACAATAATAGTTCCATAGGGACACTGTTGAGTACACTTTGCCATGTTCAAAAAAAGAAAAAAGAAAAAAGACTACACTTTGCCAATCATATAATGCCATGTAACCCCCATTCCATTCTTGTTTAGGTATCCATTTTCATTACAATTTAGGAATCCCTTTTTAGTACAATCCTTTTGATTTCATATTTGGTATAATATTTAGTGTATATAAATATGTACATGAATATCCCACAAATTTCACCTCTCATTCTCCAACTCAAAACAAACAGTTCTTTTATCAAATCATTCTTTGCCAATAATCTTTTGCAAAGATTGAAACTGTGTTTGTGTTCAAGCATAATGAAGAGAAAGTGGAAGATGGAGGATGATGATAAGTTCAGTAGTGATGATGATTTCTTTAAGATGCATGATGATGACGAGGTAAGTGTTAATGATTCCTCCTCGAAGTCCAACAATGAGTCGAGTATTGATGGTTGTAAATTTGTTCATAAGGCAGAGGATGCAAAGGAGAATCTTCTCAAACTAAATGGTGAGACTAAATCGAAGGTTTTATGGCCATTCTTCAAGAACGGTGATCTTGATTTATACAAGATCATTGTGTTTGAGTTACACAAAACAAACAATAACCCACTTCCAGATGATGATCATACACACACAGTATGTAGTATCTCTGCCTCTCTCCGCATAGAGGGATAGAAGAAGGGCATTGGTTTTGCTGCTGCATGTTTTGTTAATAATGATGGACAAAGATTGCCGACAAATGCATTCACTGCCGACAAAGAAAAGGGAAAAAGATAAGAAATCAACTTTAATACTGACAACTCCTTAGTATCTAATCCTGTAACATGCTCACAAAAATCTAAAAAGGTTGGTCGTTTGAACCAGAGTCGTGCTGATTGAGATGCGGATGATTGCTATATACAGAGGATAATGTTACTTGAAAGGGAAACTGTGAGAACCCGAATATAAAAATTAAGTAAATAATTAAATAATAATATTACAATCTCAAATATTTTGGTGGTGAATTCTAAGGTGCAAATTAAATATTATTGGAGGATCTTTAATTAATTTTTAAACCTAAAATAAATTTATGGTGAAAGTCTTTAATTTAGAGACAAGGTTTAAAGCAAGATTTATTATTAAAAAAAAAAAATTAGAGAAGAGGGTGTGACTTGAACTCTAGACCATAAAATTAATAAGTTAGGCTCTTACCATTTGAGTTGCATGTAACTTATATATGTATTTTGTATATTTATCTATCTATTTGACCTATGTGTGCCCACCATTAGTATAAAATAAAATAAACACAAACCCTACTCTATTATTTGTTCACCACATAGGGCAACAACAGCAGCCATGAGAGAGGGTTAGAGAGAAGGAAAAAAAGAAGAAGATGTTGCAATCAAAGAACTTTTGGGTGTGTTGTGTTGTGTTGTGTGTGATCATCAAAGGTTAGCCCTTCTAGGTTTTCTTCTCTTCTTTCTTTGTTCTTCATCCTTATTCTTTAATTATTTTATTCATTCATGGAGAGGTTGTAGGTTTATGTATTGTGTATATAGATATCCTATTAAGAAACTTGAGGAGCTAAATTTATGTGTAAAGATTGGGTGTAATTTTCAGTCCAAAAATTCTGTACAAAGTCACAAATTTTAAAAATCAAGCAACCATATCAAACGGATGAATTTTAATCTGAAATTTTTACAGTAGATCAATTACATATTGAATTGCATATTTTAATTTTTTCATAATTTTTGGGAGTCAAAATCCATATAAATTGAGGTATTCAAATCTGTCCAGGAAACCAGTCTGAAACAGTAAATTCGGGAGTATTGTTCTCTTTGGGTATAAATCCAAAAATTATCAAATTAGTGTCATTAGAACCGGTTACGAGACTAGTTTCGTATGTTTTTGGCCTTGCATTGATTGCTCGTGTATATTAAGAGAACCGTCAATTTCTTTAAAGTGCTGCAGAAAACAACCTGTTTGGATATAATAAATTGTAGAAAAATTATTTTGATAAGCAAATCAAGTGAAACCAATTGGGTTTGAAACTTAGGATATATTAGATCATATCTAGAGGTTATTGGAATTTTGTGAATAGCGTGGAGTGGGTTTTGTAATTTTCAAAGTTAGCGAATTTCGGTTTCAGGTGAGTAGTTTCATGCTATGTATTTTTATAAATGTTCCCTTACCCTGAACTGTTGGAAAAATTAAATTGTTGTTTCATGATTAAACTGTTTTGATAAATTATTATATTATCAATTGAATCAAATTATTTCTGAAACATGTGTGAACTTGGCATACTGTAAACTATTTGTTTTGGTCTCATGTTTATAATGATGAACTACCATGTTTTGCGAAACTGATGTGTATTGATTATTGGGACCATGTGTGTATTTAGTCTAGGGAAATTATTCCACTGTGTGTGGTGACTCTGGCCACTAGGGAACAGATCCGGGTTGGGCCGTGATGACTCTAGTGCTCAACGATTGTAAGGAACAGACCTTTAAAAACAACTAGGTGACCTTCAATCGGATCGTCTTTGAGAAAAGGCCCAGGTGCCACCCTGAGGATGACTCTTAGTTCGGTATTGGATCCAACGGGGCTTATAGGCTTGAGAACTGTGTGGCATATTATTTGTTTTTCTTGGTACCTAAAAAATTATTGGTGTTCATGTTATAATATGTTTTAAGTGGAAAATGCCGTTTATCATGTTCTTGCGAGACATGAGTATTTTAAGTGTTGAATTGTGGAACCTTCTTTTTGAAACATGTTGTATTTACCAAACTGTATGCCAATCTAGTTTCTGTGATATATATCTTATTTTGGAATTGAACCCTGTTTTCAAAACTGTATTTACTATCCATGTTGCTACTCACTGAGCTATCAGCTGACTTAGTTGTTTACCATTTCCAGGTGTTAGAAGGACTTAGAGTCGACTCATGGCATAGCAGCGACTCAATTGCATGGACCTTTAGGGCATTTATTTAAATTTGTTTTAGGTTGCTTTGTCAAGTTTTGTGCATACATTGTGGTTGGGTTTTATTTAGAATTATTTTATTTTGTGGGCGGTTTGTGTCCCATTTAGTATATATATATTTTTAGGAAGTTGGATATGACTTGTTTTTCAATTATGGCATGTCACTGGATTGAGTTTTGATTTATTTATTTCTGGGCTATCATCACATTTATTCTTTATGGTTTTGGATTCATGTTTAGGCTTACGTGTGCCTTGGGCTAAGTCCCTGTGGGCCACGGCCGGTCATGCCCGGATTTGGGGTGTGACAGAAACTAAAGGGAAGAGTTACATGGTCGTTAGGACAAGGTGCAGGATGGTGTTAGAAGTTCATTGAAATTTTGACACCCTAAAAAACAGGGGTAACATGCAATAACAGTTCCATAGGGACACTGTTTAGTACACTTTGCCATGTTCAAAAAAAGAAAAAAGAAAAAAGAGTACACTTTGCCAATCATATAATGCCATGTAATCCCCATTCCATTCCAGTTCAAGTATCCATTTTTTATTACAATTTAGGAATCCCTTTTCAATACAATCCCTTTGATTTGATCTTTGGTATATTATTTAGTGTCGATAAATATGTACATGAATATCCTACAAATTTCACCTATCATTCTCCAACACACAACAAACGGTTCTTCTATCAAATCATTCTTTGCCAATAATCTTTTGCAAAGATTCAAACTATGTTTGTGTTCAAGCATAATGGAGAGGAAGAGGAAGATGGAGGATGATGATAAGTTCAGTAGCGGTGATGATTTTTTTAAGACGTATGATGATGACGAGGTAAGTGTTAATGATCCCTCATCGAAGACCAACAATGAGTTGAGTATTGATGGTTGTAAATTTGTTCATAAGGTAGAGGATGCAAAGGAGAATCTTCTCAAACTCGAAGGTGAGATTAAATCGCAGGTTTTATGGCCATTCTTCAAGAAAAGTGATCTTGATTTATACAAGATCACTGTGTTTGAGTTACATAAACCCAACAATAACCCACTTCCAGATGATGATCATGCACACATAGTATGTAGTATCATTGGCTCTCTCGGCATGGAGGGATAGAAGAAGGGCATTGGTTTTGCTGCTACATGTTTTGTTAGTAATGATGGACAAAGATTGCTGACAGTTGCATTCACAGCCGACAAAGAAAAGGGAAATAGATAAGAAATCAACTTTAATACTGACAATTCCTTAGTATCTAATCCTGTAACATGCTCACAAAAATCTGAAAAGGTTGGTTGTTCGAAGCAGCATCGTGCTGATTGAGATGCTGATGATTGCTATATACAAAGGATAAAGTTACTTGAAAGGGAAGCTTAAGGGAAGAGTTACATGGTCGTTAAGACATGGTGCGGAATGGTGTTAGAAGTTCATTGAAATTTGGATACCCTCAAAAATAGGGGTAACGTACAATAAAAGTTCATAGGGACACTGTTGAGTACACTTTACCATGTTTAAGAAAAGAAAAAAGAAAAAAGAAAAAAGAGTACACTTTGCCAATCATATAATGGCATGTAACCCCCATACCATTCTAGTTTAGGTTTCCCTTTTCATTACAATTTAGGAATCCCTTTTTAGTACATTCCCTTTGATTTCATATTTGGTATAATATTTAGTGTATATAAATATGTACATGAATATCCCACAAATTTCACCTCTCATTCTCCAACTCACAACAAACAGTTCTTCTATCAAATCATTCTTTGCGAATAATCTTTTGCAAAGATTCAAATTGTGTTTGTGTTCAAACATAACGGAGAGGAAGAGGAAGATGGAGGATGATGACAAGTCCAGTAATGATGATGATTTCTTTAAGACGTATGATGATGACGAGGTAAGTGTTAATGATCCCTCCTCGAAGACCAACAATGAGTCGAGTATTGATGGTTGTAAATTTGTTCATAAGGAAGAAGATGCAAAGGAGAATCTTCTCAAACTCAAAGGTGAAACTAAATCGAAGGTTTTACGGCCATTCTTCAAAAACAATGATCTTGATTTATACAAGATCACTATGTTTGAGTTACATAAACCCAACAATAACCCACTTCTAGATGATGATCATACACACACAGTATGTAATATCTCTGGCTCTCTCTGCATAGAGGGATAGAAGAAGGGCATTGGTTTTGTTGCTGCATGTTTTGTTAATAATGATGGACAAAGATTGCCGACAGATGCATTCAAAGCCGACAAAGAAAAGGGAAAAAGATAAGAAATCAACTTTAATACTGACAACTCCTTAGTATGTAATCCTGTAACATTCTGACAAAAATCTGAAAAGGTTGGTTGTTCGAAGCAGCGTCGCGCTGATTGAGATGCTGATGATTGCTATATACAGAGGATAATGTTAATTGAAAGGAAAACTGAAGGGAAGAGTTACAAGGTCGTTAGGACAAGGTTCAGGATGGTGTTAGAAGTTCATTGAAATTTGGACACCCTGAAAAACAGGGGTGAAATACAATAACAGCTCCATAGGGACACTGTTGAGTACACTTTGCCATGTTCAAAAAAGGAAAAAAGAAAAAAGGGTACACTTTGCCAATCATATAATGTCATGTAATCCCCATTCCATTCGAGTTTAGGTATCCCTTTGATATTACAATTTTGGAATCCCTTTTCAGTACAATCCCTTTGATTTGATATTTGGTATAATATTTAGTGTCAATAAATATGTACATGAATATCCCACAAACTTCACCTCTCATTCTCCAACTCACAACAAATAGTTCTTCTATCAAATCATTCTTTGTGATTAATCTTTTGCAAAGATTCAACTTGTGTTTGTGTTCAAGCATAACGGAGAGGAAGAGGAAGATGGAGGATGATGATAAGTTCAATAGTGATGATGATTTCTTTAAGACGTATGATGATGACGAGGTAAGTGTTAATGATCCGTCCTCGAAGACCAACAGTGAGTCGAGTATTGATGGTTGTAAATTTGTTCATAAGGTTGAGGATGCAAAGGAGAATCTTTTCAAACTCAAAGGTGAGACTAAATTGAAGGTTTTTTTGCTATTCATCAAGAACAGTGATCTTGATTTATACAAGATCACCGTTTTTGAGTTACATAAACCCAACAATAACCCACTTCTAGATGATGATCATATACACACAGTATGTTGTATCTCTGGCTCTCTCGGCATAGAGGGATTGAAGAAGGGCATTATTATTGCTGCTGAGTGTTTTGTTAATAATGATGGACAAAGATTTGCTGACAGATGCATGGACAAAGATATGCTGACAGATGCATTCACAGCCGACAAAGAAAAGGGAAAAAGATCAGAAATCAACTTCAATACTGACAAGCACTTAGTATCTAATCCTGCAACATGCTTACAAAAATCTAAAAAGGTTGGTTGTTCGAAGCTGCGTCGTGCTGATTGTGATGATGGTGATTGCTATATATACAGAGGATAATATTACTTGGAAGGGAAGCTTGAGGGAAGAGTTACAAGGTCCTTAGGGCATGGTGTAGGATCTTGTTAGAAGTTCATTGAGTTTTGGACAACCTTAAAAATAGAGGAAACATACAATGACAGTTCCATAGGGACACTGTTGGGTACACTTTTCCATGTTCAAAAAAAGGAAAAAAGAAAAGAAAAGAAAAGAAAAGAAAAAATTGTACCCTTTGCCAATCTTGTAATGCCATCTAATCCCCATTCCATTCTAGTCTAGGTATCCCTTTTCTTTACAATTTAGATATCCCTTTTCATTACAATCTCTTTGATTTCTTATATGGTATAATATTTAGTTAATATAAATATGTACATGAATATCCCATAAATTTCGCCTCTCATTCTCCAACTCACAACAAACAGTTCTTCTATCCTATCATTCTTTGCCAATAATCGTTTGCAAATATTCAAAATGTGTTTGTGTTCAAGCATAATGAGGAGGAAGAGGAAGATGGACAGTGATGATAAGTTCAGTAGTGAAGATGATTTCTTTAAGACGGATGATGATGAGGGAAGTGTTAATGATCCCTCCTCGAAGACCAACAATGAGTCGAGTATTTATTGGTGTAAATTTGTTCATAAGGTAGAGGATGCAAAGGAGAATCTTCTCAAACTTGAATGTGACACTAAATTGAACATTTTATGGCCATTCATCAAGAACAGTGATCTTGATATATACAAGATCATTGTCTTTCAGTTACCCAAAGCCAACAATGACTCACTTCCAGATGATGATCATACACTGTATGTAGTATCTCTGGCTCTCTCAGCATAGAGGGATCGAAGAAAGGCATTTTCGTTGATGCTGCACGTCCTGTTAATAATGATGGACAAAGATTGTCGACAGTTGCATTCACACCCGACAAAGAAAAGGGAAAAAGATCAAAAATCAACTTTAATACTGACAAGTCCTTAGTATCTAATCTTGCAACATGCTCACAAAAATCTAAAAAGGGTGGTTGTTCGAACCAGCAGCGTGCTAATAGAGATACTGATGATTGCTATATACAGAGGATAATGTTACTTCGAAGGGAAGCTTACGAGAAGAGTTACAAGGTTGTTAGGACGTGGTGCATGATGGTATTAAAAGTTCATTGAAATTTGGGCACCATTAAAAACAGGGGTAATATACAGTAACAGTTCCATAGGGACACTGTTGAGTACACTTTGCCGAGTTCAAAAAAAAAAAAAAGTGAAAAAAGAGTTCACTTTGCCAATCATATAATGTGATCTAATTCCCATTCCATTCTAGTTTAGGTATCCCTTTTCATTATAATTTAGGAATCCCTTTTCATTACAATCTCTTTGATTTTATATTTGGTATAATATTTAGTGTATATAAATATGCACATGAATATCCCACAAATTTCATCTCTCATTCTCCAACCTATAACAAACAGTTCTTCTATCAAATCATTTTTTGCCAATAATCTTTTGCAAAGATTGAAACTGTGTTTGTGCTCAAGCGTAATGAAGAGGAAGTGGAAGACGGAGGATGATGATAAGTTCTACAGTGACGATGATTTCTTTAAGACGGATGATGATGATGAGGTAAGTGTTAATGATCCCTCTTCGAAGACCAACTATAAGTCGAGTATGGATTGGTGTAAATTTGTTCATAAGCTAGAGGATGCAAAGGAGAATCTTCTCAAACTCAAAGGTGAGACTAAATCGAAGGTTTTACGACCATTCATCAACAACAGTGATCTTGATTTATACAAGATCACTGTTTTTGAGTTACACAATGCCAACAATAACCCACTTCCAGATGATGATCATACACACAGTGTGTAGTACCCTTGGCCCTCTCGGCATAGAGGGATCAAAGAATGGCATTGCTGTTGCTGCTACATGTTCTATTAATAATGATGCACAAAGATTGTCGACAGATGCATTAACAACCGACAAAGAAAAGGCAAATTCTTTAAAAACACTCTCTGAACCAAGCTTGTGTTCCAAGGTCAAACCGGACACACCAGGGAGAACAAGAACAATGGTTAGAGTAACTCCAGTGTGAGGTCAGTTGTCTCGATTTACACAAACGGCAGAACAGTTCAAGACATCACGTTCACTGGTCAGCTAGTAAATCCGATAGGCTTTCACTACGAAAGATTCAAGGCCAACAGCTACCTTTTCTGATGTAGGGTTATTTTGTGTGCTCTCTCTCTGAGTAATTGTTGTTAAGTGTTGTCCGTTTTTCTTTATTTGGCCAATTTTATTTATGTGGAGAATTGTTGGAAAATAATGATTTTTCAGCAACTTTAATTTGAAAGTAAAGTGGGACCCAACCGCCAGTTGAGGTGGGTCTGAGTGATTTTGTATTCTCTTAAGTGAGAAGATTGCAATACAAAAATAATGAGCCTAAACCATTGAGTTGTGATAGAAAATTGTCTCATAAAGTGGGCATCAATAAAGTTGGGTTTAGATTTGGACTTAGTCATGGTTTGGATTGGGCCTAGACTTATACTTGTGCATGTACTGGGTTTAGTCTTAGACTTGGACTTGGACCTAGTCTTGAGCTTTGGGTTGAGCTGTGTTGGGCTTAGTTTGTACATGTTTTTGAAATTGGGCTTGGATTGGGTTGTGTTCCAACACTCGTATCCATTTTGCAACCCATCTAGTTTAATTCTCAAACTTATGCATTATATAAATATTATGATTTATATAATGGTTTTGGAGTTTTGAACCTTTGATGATTCTAGCCGTAATGGCTAGAGTTGATGACATTTGATGACCCCATTGATGTTAGCCTTTATGGCTAAAGCTTTCCCCTACTTGTATAAATAGAAGCCTTTCCCCTCCAACTTAGAAGGGTAATTTTGGAGAGATTTTTTTATGGAAAATGGAGATGGTGTTTTGAGATAAAAAGTTGGAAATGTTTTTTTTCCAGCAAAGAAAAATTTTCCTATCTTCTTTTGCTAGCCCCTTCTTTGATTCTTGTTAGAGAGAGTGTAACATTTATCAAGTTCGTTGAAGCTATTCAGAAGGTGCTTTTGCATTAGCTGGTTTCGACCGTCGTATCCTGGGAGACAGATGCTGGCGTACCTCCAACATCCATTGGGAAGCGGTGAATCTATTTTAAGGAAACTGTGGTATCACATAGTCTTCGGTTTGCTTCTTTTCTTATCATTTGTTCTTAAATTTTTTAATATTTATTTACAAAGATGAGTTCTAATATTTAGTTATCCATGTTAATAATTTATTCTATTAGTAATGTAATCTAATTCATTTTTGTATTTTTAGTTGTATCGTTTATTCTGTATCTCATCCTTTTAATAAAAAAAATTAATTTTTTCATTTCTATTTAATTCATTTTATATATTTTTCTTGTATTGTTATGAAAAAGTACCAATAGATAATCCATCGAATTGGTCTAAATTTGTTCACATGGTGATGTTAGGTGTTGGTGATCCCTCTGATTGGGCTAAATACCATCAGAAGTTAGAGCTTTCAAGGGAGGGTCTTCTCAAACTCGACAACGACATGAGATTGAAGGTCTTAGGAAAATTCATCAAGAACAATGATGTTGATTTATATGGGCTCACTATGTTTGAGTTACACAACTCAACCCACAATAACCCATTCCCTGATGATGATTATACACACTCCGTCTCTGTCAACAGAGAAGGCTCGAAGAAGAATGGTGTTGTTTACTACTTTGAATAATTTCACATCCTTTTAGAATGATTTGAAGAATCTTACATTTTTTTTTTTTTGGAATGTTACATTAGACTCTTAGAAAAATTACACCAAGGAATTTTTTTTGTCTATTACATTGGAGTGTTACACTAAAGAGTTTTTTTTTTTTAGTGTTATATTAGAGTCTTAGTTGGAAAAGTACACCAAATTTTATTTTATTTTATTTTATTTATTTTTTTTTTTGGAGTATATATTGAAGTGTTACATTGGAGTGTTTTAATTTGAAATTATATATTTGCCCAAAACTTACTAAGAAGTTTTTTGTACTTTTTTTGAAATATTTGAAGAATCTCACATCCTTTCAGAATATTTGAAGAATTTCATATTTCAATTTATTTTTATACTTGTTTTGAAATATTTTCCAAATAAAAAAGATTCTCATATAAAAATTCATCCCAAATTTGATTATCTATATCTTTATCTTACCTTTTTAGCACAAAAGAAAAAAAAAGAATTAAACATAGTACAAATAAGGTATATCGTAAAAATAATTTTAAAATAATATATTAAATTTATATTTTCAAAATCAATGAAACTAATTGGTTTATAAGAAAATCTTTGGGATTAAACGGATCACCATTCTTCAAGATGGGATTTACAGATAAATTTTCTTAACATTTATGTATTATTTTTTATATTACAATTTTTTTGTGTGTGTAAAATTCATTTTAATTTAGATAATGAATTTTTTTAGCTCAGATTTGGAATAAGAATAATTTTTTGATAAGAATTTTTAAAATGTGGTTTTGTTAAATGGGCGGTGTGATAAAGAGTTTTTTCTTCAACATTAACTTTTCAAGGTTTTTTTTTTTTTTTTTTTCGAACAAAGTGACTTTTTTTTAGTTAGGTCTTGATATAAGATATTTTTTTATTTTTTGGTGAACAACAGGCCAAAGCCAAAGTCCCAAAAGAAAAAAAGAAAAAATTGATAAGTTTTTATTAGTGTGTTATTATTGAGTTTTTGGACGAAGTAAAATTTGAGAACTGTTAGAAGTGTAATACTAATCAAAGGCTATAAAGGCTCTATATTCAACCACAGACTTAATAGAATTTATTAATGTGACATATAAAATCTGATTTGGTGATCCATATTTTGGAGTAAGAATTTTTACAATAATTTTGCAAGAATCAAGATTATTGTAAGGATGATTGGATCTTGAGCTTAAATGATTAAATAAGCATCCATTTACTGTTTCATTGTAAGATTATTGCAAAAGTAATTACAAATTCAACATGGTAGACGAAAAGTAATTATTGGAGGGTAAGGGTGCAACTTTTTCTTTTGAGTTTTTTACATAAAGAATTGCGTACACAATGTTTGTATAATTAGTTTTGGTCTATTACACTTTGGGTTGGTTTTGGATGAACTAAACAATTTATTAATTTATTTGAGTCATATTATATTGTTCTAATTTTTTTTCTTCTTCATAATAAGTAATAAAATCAAAAAATCAGTCCTACTTAAGACAAATGGCGAATTACACTAACGGTTCATATAGTTTGGGTTCGTGTCACTTTGATATCTGACTTTTCAATTGTGACACATTTGATCATGAATTTTGAATTTTATTCCAAATAAGGACAATTAAAGATACTATTGTTTAATTTCAAGGGAAAAATCAAAATATAAACTAATTTGACAAAAATAAATATCAAAAAATATTTTCAAATTTTTAAAAATTATTTCTACCCACTAAAATAAAATTATGTAAAATTGATATCTTTTAGATATTTATTTATTTATTTATTTTTACCAAATTAATTTATATTATGTATTTGGATGATGATCATGTACTTGGTGGTTGTTTTTATTTCCATTAAATTAGTTTTTATTTTTATAGCGATCCCGGTTGTCCCTTTACTGTTCTGTTGTATTCCGGACTCGGTTCCGTGATGTTGGTAGTGGTTCACCTTGTTGTCATCCTTTAATTTCACTTGATTGAGTTTTATGATGTATTGGGCAGAGTTGTTATAGGTTGGTTAGGCTTTGGTTTCAATTCTTTGTTGCCTATATTTTAGGAGGTCCGCTCGAGCGGGTCTTCTTGCGCTCGAACGGAGATTGCACGCTCCCAGTTTTTCGTGTCCCTGCAAAACTTCTGCAAGTGTGATTTTTACGCTCGAGAGGGTTTCTTTACGCTCGAGTGGTGGCGCTCGAGCGGGTAATTTGGCGCTCGATCGGGTAGTACCTTTGGGTGTAAGTTCTGGGAGGGGGAAATCTACGCTCGAGAGGACTGGTTTTCACGCTCGAGTGGATGTGCTTTATTCTTGTGTCTTGGCGCTCGAGTGGGTCTTATTGCGCTCAAGCGGACCTAGTTTTTTTGTTCTTGACGCTCGAGCGTTGTGTTCTCCGCTCAAGCGGGAATATCGTATATCAGTTGACAGCTGGGCTTTTTAAAATCACTTTTTGCATTCACACTCTCTCTCTTACTTTTCCAAAACGCCATTTGAGAGCTTCTCTCTCTAAAACCTTGCCTTCTCTCTAGGTATTGATCTAGTTAGAGTTGTTTCCTCACCTTTGGCCTTTACAAAAAGGTTGTTCATCGTCGAGGGCTATCTTTTGATCCGAGAAACTTGTGATTTGGAGCAACTTCGTTTTTATCATCTTCTTCGATGGGTGTCAACTTTTGAGGTAGGGATTCCTACTCACTCTTATGGTCTTTGACCTAGATTTTTGGTTGTTTTGATAAAGTGTTGAAGTTGGGAAAATTTTGGGACTTAGGGTTTCAAAATGTGTTAAAGAGGGTTTTGTGATTTTGGGCTCATAATATGTATTTTGGGTTCAAAATGGTGTTATTGATGTTGGTTGTTGATATTTAGACCATTGGGTCAATATTGGAAAATGGGGTAGAAAACCCTAATTGGCTGTATAAATTAATTGGTATGATTAATTTGGGAAAAGGGAGACACGCTCTAGCATACTGTAGCCCAACCTCTGTGAGTAACAATTGTGTAAAGATATGTTCAACTGATTATCTTTTGAATACTGAACTGAACTGTTTATTGAACTGGTATTACTGAATGAATGTATGTCCTTTATTTCTGAACTGTACTGTGGCATCCTTAGTACCTACTGTTTACTGTTACTGTTACTGTTACAGAGATCTCTGTCGGTTCCCTCGTGGAGCCACTACTGTTTTCTGACTGATGGCCATCATTACTGTTCGGTCTTTTAAGACCTACTGTTACTGTTATGTTAATGGATGTACCACATATGACTGTTTATTGTACTGAACAACTGAAATACTGATTGAATTTGAACTGTTTTCATTACTGTAAGGACATTCATTCTAAACCCCTTTACGCTTTATGTTATTCACTGGGCTTTAGCTCACTGCTCATATATATATGTAGGTGTACAGGCACCGGATCAAAGCTAGAGGCGTCAGGGTTTTCCAGTTTTGTCAAGCCAACCACCGTGCCTCACTGCGAGGTTCCGAGTTCGCCATGCTATGGCTTGGGGTGTCTTTTCCCCCGCTAGTCCCTGTTACTGTTTGTATTACTGTACTGCACTGCTGTACTGTACTGTTATCAAGGGATTAGATCCCTGTACTGAATGTCTGTAAATGCTTGTATAGCCTGTACTGTTGTGATTATATGAATACATGAAAAATCTTTTTGGCATACAGACTGTCACAGCTCATTGGGCATTGTTTATTTACTGTTTTGGCTTCCGCCAGGCCCTGTACTCTGTTTTACTGTATTACTGTTCTGCAGGCCTTCGGTAATCTCGGATTACTGGCCGGTTACGGTGCTAAACCCATAGGGCCGGGTTTGGGTCGTGACAGTAGTACCTTTGGGTGTAAGTTCTGGGAGGGGGAAATCTACGCTCGAGCGGACTGGTTTTCACGCTCGAGCGGATGTGCTTTATTCTTGTGTCTTGGCGCTCGAGCGGGTCTTATTGCGCTCGAGCAG
>NW_021025712.1:1167225-1179277 GCF_004153795.1 Camellia sinensis | reverse complement strand
CCTATCCTCTTGGGCTCATTTTCTGGAAAACATTTATAAACACATAGAATAACGTGGTTCAAAGCTCAATTTGAGAAATCAAAGCCCAAGGGTGTTTAATTCAAACCCAATTTCAAACCAATTTCAAATCATTTTCAAGAACAATCTTCAAACATGACATGCATGATCTTAAATCATTTTCAAAGCTTTAATGCTGTTTCAAAAGAGCTCAAGCCTTCAAAAACAAGATGAACTCATGGAGTATGACCAAAAGATGGACATGCATGTGAGGTATGATGAACTACCACCTCAAAACTTCAATATATGTACATGCATGCAACCATTAAGCTTTAATTCAACAACAATGAACCAATTCATGACTTAGTTCTACAATGAAGCATGAATCATGCAAGAACAACTCAAAGACACCATTAAGATGATGAATGATCTACCTTAGGTGTAGAATTAGAAGTGAGGGAGCTCAAATTAGTAATCAACCTTCGATTCTTTAAGCAATTCTAGCCAATTCACTATGAAACAAGTTGAACTCAACTCTTCTAGCTCCTCTCTCTCTCTAAGGTCGGCTAGAGCATCAAACAAGGCTGAGGAAATGCTTGTTTCAAGTGTGCACAAGGCTCTAATATGTTATAATAAGAGGCCCACTAACAATGGCAATTTGGTAATTAAGCCTAACTCTTTAATTAGCTTGTTTTAATCTAATTTAGTCATACCTAATCAGTTTTCAGGTAAATACACCATAAACTCACATTAATTATGAGGATTATAAAACATTAATCGATTCCCGGTTCGGCCGCCTATAAGGCCTTCAATTAGCAGTTTAAACATAAAACATGAACAGATAATCAAACAATCAAACAGATAGGTTATGCATTTAAACAGATACGGTCAGTCAATTAATTCCAGACTCCAGTCAGTCAGTTCAGTACTTTTAATCAGCTCAATTATCAGTCATGATCAATTCAGTTTAATAGTAATCAGTCAGTCATTAGTCGGTAAACAGTGTTTAGTCGGTAAACAGTGTGAGGGTTGTTACAGGTAACTTTAAAGATCTCTTTCGCTTCTCATGCTTACCATTGTAAGCCTTACTCTTTCGCCTTTCGGGGTGGTTTTGAGGCAAGTAGCATCGATGGTTAGTGTATGCAGTCTTACCTTTCAATGATTGAAAATATGGTTCATCATTGCAAGTGTAGCAAGAATAATGACCCTTTGTTCTCCACCCAGATATGTCACCAAATGCGGGCCAATCGTGTATAGTCCACATCAAAGCTGCACGCATCTGGAAAGACTCACCAGTTACGGCATCGTAAGATAATGCACCATTTTCCCACAACTCATTCAACTCATCCACCAGAGGTCTCATGTAGACATCAATATCGATCCCTGGTTGTGATTCTCCAGGAATAAGTAGTGACATCATAAGAAAGGGATCTTTCATAACCAACCAAGGTGGCAAGTTATAAGGAATGAGTACTACAGGCCATAAACTATACGAGTTGCTCATGTTCCCGAAAGGATTGAACCCATCAACAGCCAACCCTAGCCTCACATTTCGAGGCTCCAGGGCAAACTGAGGATGTTGCACATCAAATTCCTTCCATTCATCACTATCGGCGGGATGTCTCAATACTCCGTCATCTATACGTTTCTCCTTGTGCTATCTCATGTCCTCAGCAGTCTTTCTTGACATGTACAATCTTTTCAACCTTGGTGTTAATGGGAAGTACCGCAACACCTTATGGGGAATCTTCTTACCCTTGCCACGATTGATCTTGTATCTGGATGCCTTACATTTTGGACATTTATCTACCTTGCATTTTCCTTCCAAAATAGTACACAATCATTTAAACAAGCATCAATTAACTCATATGACAAGCCCAAATCACGAAGTATTTTCTTAGCTTCATAAAATGACTTTGGAACCAAATTATCTTTTGGTAAAAGTTTTGTTAAAAACTCCAATAGTGTGTTAACCGACTTATTGCTCCAGTGGTTTGTTACCTTCATATTAAGCAGCTCGATGACAAACTTCAACAAAGTGTAGTTTGTGCAACCTAAGTACACCTCACGTTTGGCATCATTCAATAGTTTATCAAACGTTTGTACTTCCTCATTTTGGGGTGCATCGTTGGGTTCTCCTCTTATTCGATCTTCCACTAAGGCATCAATACCACCTAAAACCTCATCTTCATCAATTGCCATTTCATGATGAGCCTCATTTGATACACGTGGTTCCCCGCGCTCATGCCAAATAGTGTACGTTTGCATAATCCCATATTGAAGCAAATGAATTTGCACATTTCGAAGATTTTGGGAAAAATAGTTCACACAGTTCAAACATGGGCACAGAATTTTACCTTCCTGGTCAACAACTGCCATTGCAAATTTGATAAATGATGTCACTCCATCAATGAATGGCTGACTCATCCTTCCATCAGGTGTCTTACCCAATGCAATCCAACTCTTGTCCATGTCTGATCACAAATGAAAGATCAAGTTTTTTTTAGTTTGTTTATGTCATAAAACGCATTATGTGTACTATTAACCTATTCCATTTAGGAATGCACAATGTGTATCATACAAAGAAAATCATATGACGTTGTCTATCTCTAATCTTTCCTTAGTTCTCCAAGTATATAACATAGATTGAGATGGAACATATTTAAGTAGTAAAGTTGCAAAGTACAATGTAGACTAATGTATTTTCAAATTGTTTGAATTTGGCCAAAATAGAACAGATTATGAACCAGACATCCTAACAGATTATGTACCAGACCACTGAGAGCAGCTACTGCTGTCCAAATACCTTGATCAAAGTATATCAAATTAGCTTTCACTTGATTCATGACTAGTTCTCTCTAAATCTACAAAATACCTTGATAAAAATTTGCCACAAATTTAGAGAGTTTCATTTCCTATTACTGGTCAACTAGCATATCACCCGTGCTATGCACGGATTATGTTTACAATTATCTATATATGTGAACTAGTAGTAACCTTCACATAATTGCATGGTTAGTCAAGAATGAAACAACCTTCAAATTTGGAGTAGATACAGGGATTCTTGAGCAGCATGTGATTTTAATCAGTATGAGTAGATGGGAGTATTATGGGAAAGGATAGAGTAGAAAAAAAAATGGTTCCTGACAAGTTTACAACATTAGTACATTAAAAGGAATAAAAGAAAATTTGCTCATTTAGGAAACCAGTTATTTTTTAAGAAATAAAAAGAATCTTAGTTGATTGGACTGTTTATAGAGGCAATATTGATTATGGTGTGTAACTGTGGCTTCAGATTTCTCTAATAACGATATAATTGGAAAAGCAGATAATCGGGCACAATATTATTTGTTCTTCCTTTCATTTCTTCTATTTTCTTATTTTTATTGCCTTTGTTTTAAAGAGAAGGTGAACTTAGAGTTACTAATTCTTTCCTCTATCCATCCATTAAGTTTTTATATTTTAGAGTTACTAGTTCTTTAGCGGCCAGTTCCCATGAATCGACTTTTGTAGGTATTGGATTTATATTTTTTTCCCTTAACATACTGTTGTTCTTTAATTTGTATCTCATATCTAATCAATTGTTGTTGTTTTCAAATTAAAATTTGAACTTCAATAGATGTTGTGAGACTTTTAAGTTGCTATTTTTGGATTTTGTCTATGAATTTTTACTTTTATTTTGGGTTGAAGTCACCTAGTATGTATTTGTTCCCTAGCTGTGTTGTTTATTGTGCACTGTGTTTTGTGTGTTTGTGCTCCTTAGTTGAGATTATATATCCTCTTTGCTTGTCCATGTGAGAGAGGGAGGGTGTTAGATAGTTTGATATATATTGGACATTTCCTAACAACTTAAAATTTTGAGAGAATTGGTAATCTAAGACAGTGAACTTATATTCATCCTAATTTCTTTACCCCATTTAGCATAGACACATTCACATAACTAGGCACCCACACCCACCCATTTGTCACCCTACCCCACACACACTTGCACACGAACTCATTCATAGAGAGAAGTCAACTATACAACATTGTTACACCGTCGGTTTGGGTAAAATCCTTGCAACTACTTCGACCTTATATGTCTCTACCATATCATATATTCTTTATTTGATGGATAAGACATAGGGGGATTTGGTTGGAAAGAGATATAAGATTTATTTTGTCACTTACCCAAAAACAATTTATTTTCTTTTAAGGGAATCTCCTTGTTTTGATTATCTCAATCGTTTTTTTCTCAGGGAGATGTTGGTTGTGGGAAGACTGTGGTAGCTTTTTTGGCATGTATGGAGGTTATTGGTGCAGGTTATCAGGTAGGCCATGTAAAGTTTTCATTATTGATATTGGATAGTAGTGATTGACTTCAATTATGAGATTTCAGAGTCTAATTTGTTTGTTTGATAATTGATTTCTGAGCATGGTGTTTAGTCTCAACATTTGCTCCATATGTAATGTTACAGAATTAAAAGTGATTGTTAGATTACTTTGTTTATTTGTAGGCAGCTTTCATGGTTCCAACTGAGTTGCTTGCTGTCTAGCACTATGATCACTTTCTTAATTTGAGCATATGTTCATGATTAAATCTCTTTAAATAATATATATAAAAATATATATATTGAGCATATGTGCATTTAAAATATATATAAAAAATATTTTTATATATAAAAAATTATATATTCTATGCCAATAAATATATATATATATATATATAATTATGAGAGAATAACTTAAAACAAAACAGTGCATCACATATTATAAACAAAACAAACCAAACTGCTGATTCATCTATACAATGAACAAAACAGAGCATCACATATTATATATTCTTTCCTAGGTAAACAAGCAACCTCTATCATCTCTCTCCACTGATTCATCTTCTTCTCTCTCTCTCTATCTCTCTCTCTCTCTCTCTCTCCCTCTCTCACTGATTCAGCAATTGGGTTTCTCTCAATCCCACTTCCCTCTTCCATATTTTTACTCCATGACTGTACCACCATTTGTTGCCGAATCAAAAACTCGTCGACATGATTCAGCATATTTTTACTCCATGAATGGTGAACAATGAATATACAAACTCTACAAGCAGAATGAAATAGATATCAAGCAGAATGAAAAAACAAAATTGCAGATTCATTGTACATGTTGATAAACCAAAAAACTCTACAATGAACAATGACCAATGAACAAGCAGAATGAAAGCACACCAGAGGAAGAGCAGAGGAAGAGCAGATGGTCTTGAAGATCACAGCCTTTCAACTTGATGGTCTTGACACACCCTTTCAACTTCTCAGCCGATCCCTCACAATCGTTTTTTGAGGAAGTGTTTTTTTGGTCTACAATGGCCCAACTTCTTAGCCTTTCAACTTCTCAGCTTTCAATTTTATTTGGTTTCATTTTTTGAAAATGATTTGGAGTTATTTTTTTTTTTAGATACACTTAATTTAAATATCAAAAATGCTAGAGGCCCCAAAAATTCTACCAAAAGTTTTACCAAATGTCTCACATGGGTGTGGGACCCACATGGGACCCACATTGTGTGGGTCCCACACCCATGTGAGACATTTGATAAAACTTTTGGTAGAATATTTGAGGTCTCTAGCATTACTCTTTAAATATACTTAATTATCTTTTTTTGAGTCACATTATATATCTATTTTTCTATACATATTTTTCTAAAAGTAAAAAAGTATAGTTATTTAGCACTTCCGAAACTACCAGTAAGTTGATATTAAAAAAATTTACTTTTTATAATGGCATAAATAATTTAAATAAGATTTTTTTGAAATTATTTTTAATTTAGTAAAATATTAAATAGAATAAAAACAAATTTCTTACAAAATAAAAGTATTTGAATAAAAAAAGGTAAGAAATTTAAATTTTAAATATGGTATTTTAATTTAATCTGAAAATAATTCTAGATGAACAATAAATTATAACCTATAAGCCTTTTTTTTTTTTAAATAAAAAAGTTTAACAAACTAAAAAAATCAACATTTCTTTCTAATTTATTTTAGCAAAACTAACTTTTTAACAATTTGAGCCAAAGATATTCTTATTCTTTATTTTAATTTCTTTAATTGACAATTGAAATTAAAAAACATGCAAAACAGATGAATGATGTAAATTAAGTATTTATCTTCCCACATTTGGATCATATCCAGTGACATAGTAAGTGGGGAACACCTCAAAAGCAACCTCGACACATGTAATGAGCATCTTGAGGATCCATTTGAGAAGAGCATACGTCCAGGGGGATAAAAAAAAATTTAATAGCGATTAATAATTTGAACACGTGTATTTAAAACAACTTATATTTAGACCAATAATATTATGATACATTATTATGACACGTGCGAATATTGATCTCATTCTAATTGTAGTAATATATTTTGAAGAAGAATTGAAATTTAAAATTTTATTGAATAATTTAATAAAGGATGCAAAATTTTATCACAGTTAAATTTTTTATGCAAATTATGAAAACAAAAAAGATTGAAATTAAAATTTAAGTCTCAAATTTTTTTCACAATTTATTTATTATTTTTTTAATTTATCACAAATTTATTCATGTAACTTTAAACCCCCTTGCTAGAATTGCAAACTTAGGTGAGCTCAACCCAAGCACCTTGAGTCGAGCTTAAAATTTTTTAAAGATTGAATAACATAGTTTTTAATTAAGTGAGAACCTATGCAGAAATTCAAAAATTCAAATTAAATTTGAGTGGATTTGGGCAGACCACCAAATAACTTGAGCAACCAAAACGAAATTATATATATAAATATATGAATTATTTGCTAATTTATTTTTTAAAATAATAAATTAGATTAATTAAAAATTTAATATTAACGAATAAAAGAAAAAGCAATACACTTGAGATTTCCAATAGAATTTTTATTGAAAATATACCTTATAGAAAGGGATCATCGAATAAAAGGTTGTTTGAGAAGTGTCATATTAGCTCACTTTTTTTTTATAATCTTTTTATCTTTTTTTGGTCATATCACATCTCTACTTTTCTACACAGCATTTCGTAAAAAGTAAAAAAAAAAATATACTTAATTAAATCAAAAAGGCTTGTGGGTTGGGAGAAGTCAACAAATACTCAGTTTTTTTTTTAAATCAAAAAATTTAAAAATTAAGATTGGTTTATAAAAATAATTTAACAATCCCATTAATAATCATAGTGTATAGGAGAAGTTGAAAAGGGTGTAATTTTGCTTGAATGAAAGCTATAGAGGATTTTTTTAATTATTTAAAATCAAAAAATAAGAAATTTTAGTTTGAGATATTGAAGCTACCACAAGACTTGTGGTTAGAAACCCCATTTTACTTATAATATATATATATATATATATATAGATTTGAACTAGCATCATCACCGTCGCTATGCACGGACTGATATACTTTACACATTATCTACCATATTGTGAAATGTGATTTTAAGTTCTTTTTTTAAATGTCTTCTTTTTTTTCTTTTCATTAATTAATAGTTTATACTTTTGATATAATTCACTTTTTAGAGCTTTAAGGAAAATTTAAATGGTCTTTTTTATTATATATTATATAAAGTTTAAGATATTTTGATAATAATCATATTATTGGACTTTTCACAAGAAATTTTTTTAATACTTGTTTTAATGTCAGTAACAGTGTTATTATGAGGGAATGAGCACATAATCATATGTGTTGATGACTTTTTCAAGGAATCATATGTGTGACTTCAAAATAACTTTTTTATGCCTTTTCTTAATTTGTATGTCATTAACGTGTATATAAAAGGGTATGCACTTTGAGGTTTGAGAAGTTAAAATTGTTAATTTTTTTTTTTTTAAAATCAACAAAATCAAAGACAATTTAGATGGGATATCTTGGAGCTCTCACAACAAACTTGGTTAAAAAACCCCCTTTTCTTAAAATTGTTATCGTATATGATATTAGATTAAATATAGAATTTATATTTGTTTTAGGATATACTTTTTAATATATCAATTATTTTTTATAAAAAGTAATTTAACAATCCCATCATTTACTTAAGTCTGAATTAAGGGTTGAAGATATGTATGAGAAAAGTCTAAGTGGACTGGCAGACATCAATTAAATGCTGAGTCTTTGTTTCTCTTTTAATTCAAAAATTTTACCCCAAAAATTAAAGATTGGTATATTGGAGCTCCACAAAGGCTTTTTGTAAGTTAATAAACTTCTACCTGTCCATTTTCCCCCTTTCTTATATATACACTCACCATAATCACCCCTGCTATCACGGGATAATTACTAGATATTTATATTTTTTTTATATTTTTTTTTTATATATATTAATTATCGTTTTTAACTATTTTTTAATATAGATTAAAAAAGAAAAAAAAAAACAATTTTGATCACCTATACCATAGATATAGAACTAGTAAGTTGAAAAAGGGTAAAACTTCGCAGAACTATACACAATTGATATAATTATTTGTAAGGGAATTTTTAAAATGCTGATAGGGGAGTATTTTGACCAAATCAATTAATGAAGGCATGTGAAATAAGACATGTGTTGAAAAAAGCTTAATAATGTCGATCAGGAGATTTATCAATATCACAATAAAGTTGCTGAGTTTTTTTTTTTAAATAAAATATAAAAAATTAGATGAAAATTGCAGTTGGAAGATTGAAGCTCCCACAAGGACCGTTGGGGTTAAAAAAATAACCCCTTTTGCCCGGCTTAACACAAAATAAATTATTATAAGATTGTAAGTTGTATATGATTTTTTTAATATATAAATATGTTTTTTTTTTAAAGGATTTTTTATAAAAATAATTTAAAGACAACTTCATCATAAGCATAGGATGAGAGAAGTTCAAAAATGGTACTTGCAGTAACTATATCACGGATTGTATCTAAATTATTTGTATGAGGCATTCTCAAATACTGATCAGGGAATTGGGTATCAATAAATGTCAATGGCTGCTGAAAAACAACATGTGGATTGAAAAAAGTTAATAATGTTTACCAGGGGATTTTTGAGCCAAATCAATAAATGTAGCTTTCTCCTTTTTTTAATAAAAAATTAAAAATTTCATATTCGGATATTGAAAGCTCTACAGGCCTGGGGTTTATGAAAATTCCCTTTTTTACTATAAAAAATTAGAAAAAATTTTATTAAGAATATAATTAACTTTTAATATAAGAGTATAGATATAGATAGATAGTATAGGATATTAATATAGATAACTATCGATATAGATAGAAGGATAATGCATTTTGAAATTTCACAAGAAAATTTATTTGATTTAGTTTTTTTAATGCATTATTAGTTAATTATGAGGGTTTGAAACAAATCTCACCAAAAGGGTATGGGATTTGGAGGATTCGGAGAGAAATGCAATAATCTGCTAAGGTTTTTTTTTTTTTTTAAAAATCAAAAATTAGAAAATTACGAATTGGTACTATGAGCGCTCCACAATCTTGGGGGCTATACAACCCCATTTTGGCTTAATATATAACGTAATATGACTAGCATATCACTGCACGCACAGATTTATGCTTTAAGATTATCTATTATGTGGATTCGATTTTAAATATGTCTTCTTTTTTTTTTTTTTTTTTTTTTTTTTTTTTTTTTTTTCTCTTTTTCTTAAATGTTCCTTCTTGTTCCCTTTTTTAGTATTCATACTTAAAGTTTAGATATTTTGATAATAATTCTAAATGTTTTAGACTTTTCGAGGAACATTATAATTTTTTTTTTATTCTTTTATATTATATTAAAGTTTAAATATTTTGATAATAATCATTAATGTGTTTCGGAACTTTTTAAGAATAAATGTCTTTTTTTATGCTTGTTCTTAATGTCTGATAAGTGCTCCATTTAATGAGATACATACATTCTAAGACTTTTTTTTCAAGAAATTCATTATGTTTGGAACTTTCAAAGAATTTTTTATTTTTGTTCTTATGCATTAAAGATTTATAATTAGCGTGTAAGAACTGGGGGTTGAGAGAAGTTTAATGCTAAATCCTAAAGTTTTTTTTTTAATAAAAAAATACAGGAAATTTAGTGATTTGGAGATTGGACTCCCGGCATGGCTTTGGGTTCAAATAACCTCATTTGCTTAATATTAGGAATGAATTAGATAGATAAGATAGATACTATGACAATAAATAATGATAATAGATAGATAGATATACGAATGGCTATGGACATACCATTTATTATGACACAAAGGACCAAAGTAGCCAGGACAATTCTGCAATTTGCCTCATGCTAAATTAAAGGGGTTAAAAAGGTTAAAAAAAATAAAAATTTACTAAATATTAAAAAATGTTCACTAAAAAAATATATAGATAAAAAAAATTAAAAAGTTAATTATTGAAAACTCCATAGCTATACAAGGCAATGTTTTCTATTAATTGTGATAAAATAAGAACATTATTATTAAGTTTTCCTCTGTTTTTTTTCTTCTCACAAAAAATTATATTATTTTTTTTTTTTGTGGAAGAGGTTTCTGACTGCGATTTTCTAAATGAGTTTTTCTATGCACGGAAAGTGGTAGAATTGGTTCAGACAATGAGCAAAAGTGCTTATGCAAGGGGCGCTTCCTGATGAGACACGAATAGTCGTTTTGCATAGGGTGGCCTTCTTGATAATACTTTCAATACTAAGATGCATGAAGGCTTAAGTGTTAGACATATAGAGGCGCTTTTAGTTGCGAAAATAAATAGAAATGGTTTACAGATGTCCTTCTTTGCTTCACCTTTTTCCCCCAAGAATACATCTGTTGAGAGAGGATAGGCTCAAGTGTGTAGAGAGAAATGAGGGTTTCTAGAAGTTGTCTTCTTGGCGCGAACCTTGAGTGTCCGTGCACATGCAAAATAGTGCATAAAGTTCAGAGTGTGTCTCTTGGGGTGTACCGGTCTTTCATCGCTCCTGAAACACAAAACCATAGCATTTTCATAAAGAGAATAATTAGTCGATAATATTTTTGTCTTCTTAAATACGAAGAACAAAGAATTATTATTGGCTGACGAAATATTTTTGTCTTCCACAACTTATATACCTTATGAGACGAAAAATATAATTCATCGCGGCATCATTACTGAATTTACTTGTGACGAAATATTTTCATCTCGCCACAAACTTATTCTGCCCAAGACAAAAATATATTTGTCGCCCATTAATAGAATAACGAATGTAATACGGCATCGTTTGCAGAATGGATTGTTATTGTGATGAAAATATTTCGTCTTCCATAACTTAGCATTCTCTAGACAAAAATCTATTTGTCGCCTAATAAATAGAATATACTGCAGACGACATTTGTTATATAATAGGTGTAGTCGAATTTCATTGGTGACTGATACGTTCGTTCGCAAAAAATATATAATTATTTTTGAACGAAACTTTCGTGCTCCAATGACCTTAAAATAATTTCCCGCCAATGCAAATGATAATTGGCGCCTGACATTTTGCAGACAGAATTTTTTTTCGTCTCCTATAGCCTTTGAGAAAAATTAAATACAACGACAAAATTAATATTTTGTCCATCTTGGTTTAAATTTTAAGTCATAACAAATTTTGTCACAATAGGTCAGATTTTCTTGTATTTTGTGTTCCTTGTTTTAATATTATTATGTCATTTTTCTTTCTTTTTGTGTAGAGGGGTTTAACTATCGCAAAGAATAGTAGCTTTGCACAAAATGGTCTCTCTTGGATAACAATGTTTTGCATGCACAAACGCTTAATGTGAGAGAGAATGAGAAACTTCAGTGCGAATAACGAAGCAGATGTTTATTCAGAGATTGTTTTTCTCTGAGTCACTATGCTTTAATACTTGTGAGAGAGAGACTCAAGTACGAGTAGAAGAAAATGCAAGGATTGTAGAGGGTGGTCTTCTTCGTGTCACGACCTTTAGGTATTTTTGTGTGTGGAAAGTACAGTGCTTAAGGTAAGAGCGTCTCTTAGTTTACTGAACTGACATTTTTAATAAAAGAGAAATAATTAACGTGGAAAATACTTTTCATCTCACAATCATTATGTTTTCATTACTGCCTAACTCAACAAAAAGTACAAAACACAA
>NW_021025712.1:1145357-1167175 GCF_004153795.1 Camellia sinensis | reverse complement strand
TATATATATATATATATATATATATATATATATATATGGTTATATTATAGATAGATATCTACAACTTTAATAAAAAAAAATATTATCTGATTTTTTGGGGAAGAGAAAAAGAATGCAAGTTTTAATATTTTTTTTTGAAAATTTGTGAGAGAGATTAGGAGGGAGAGATTATGAAATATTTTTGTTATTAAATAAATAAATCAGTCAATAGTTTTTTTAATTATTTTGTAAATTAAAAATCAATAATTTTGAAAAATTGATTAATTTGTCTCATTAAGTGATTTAAAATTTTGATAGA
This sequence comes from Camellia sinensis, assembly GCF_004153795.1. Taxonomy (NCBI): domain Eukaryota; kingdom Viridiplantae; phylum Streptophyta; class Magnoliopsida; order Ericales; family Theaceae; genus Camellia; species Camellia sinensis. The sequence continues at coordinate 1,166,877 of NW_021025712.1, read as the reverse complement.
TATACATAAAAAAAATACATAATTATATTATTAAATCATAATTCAAATTTAGATGTTATATCCTTTTGAGATCTATAACTAAATTTCTATTTTTATTTTTTATTTTTGTGTGTAACCATAGTGTATGAGAGAAATTGAAAAGGGTGTTGCAATAATTATGAGAGAAGTCAAAAGAGATTGTGGGTTGGGAGAAGTCAATAAATGCTGAGATTGGGTTGGGAGAAGTCAATATATGCTGAGGGTTTTTTCTTTTTTAAATCAAAAAACTAGCCTATCACTCGTGCTATGCACGGGATAATTATAGATATTTATATTTGTTTTAAATTTTTTTTAATATATAAATTATGTTTTTTTAAGATTTTTTATAAAAATAAGTTAACAATCTTATCACTAACCATGGTGTATATGAAAAATTAAAAGGCTACTGCAGTAACTGTGCACAGGTTGTATCTATAATTGATGTTGATGATGATGATGGTGATGGTGATGATAGAGAAAGATCACCATTCGAAAAATTTGTTATAATCCCAAAAGGTAAAAGATATGAGCGCTGCAACAAGAAGAGTTCAGTTATAGTCCCGATCAATCACATGTTTGAGGCTGAGGCAACGATGACAAAGAAGCCTATAAAAATTCGATGCAAGTTGAAGCTTCCAGACATGTCTTTTGTTTTGAAAAGGCGGCACAGTGATGGTGATTATGGTGATGATGAAGAAAAGGTCAGGAGAAAGAAGAAGAGTATAGCGACCCCGGTCTTTTCCCATTTGATTATTGTATCCGGACTTAGGTTCCGTAGATTCTGTCATTGTATAATTATTGTTGTTGTCCTTTATTTTCTCATTTGGAATTATAGGATGTGTTGGGCAGGTTTGTTTCAGGTTGGTTGGGTTTAGAAACCAAGTGTTGCTGTCCAGGATTTTGGTTCTTCACTCGAGCGAGGAGTTGGTCGCTCGAGCGAGAGATGGTGTCCAGTTTTGACCTGTAGCTCTGCATTCTTGGCTCGAGCGCGATTTTCTTCGCTCGAGCGAGTTAGTTTGTTCTTCGCTCGAGCCGAAAAGACCCCCATTTTGCTCTCGAAAGCCTCTGTTTGTTGAGTTGAACACTTCCAGAACCATTTTGCTCTACCTTACCAACATTCTGCTGAGGTTTGCATTAGTGGAGCGAGGTTTTCGTGTGTCTGGTCGCTCGAGCGACCAAGTCTTCGCTCGAGCGAGCCTTTCCAGTTTTAATAGGCAGCAGCGGGTTTTTGATCAGTTTTTCATCCTTTTCTAGTGTCCAAACCCTAGGTCCGACTTCTCCCTCTCTAAACTCATCTTCTCTCTAGGTGTTCATCTACTTCTAGTGTGAATCCATCTTAAGTTCTTTGTAAGAAAGATAGAGGGTGGCTTGGGCTTCATTCTAATCTGAACCTTTGGTGATTTGGAGCACATTGGAATTTGGGTATTCATCTCTATCTTCTCCATTCGGGTTATTTTCTTCGAGGTAGGGATTTCCTAGTCCATTTTTATAAGTTTTGTTTTAAGTTTTGGTATATTGATATGTTGGGGTTACTTTGATAATTTTGGGAAAAACCCTAGTTGTATTAATTAATTAATTTGTATAATTAATTTAAGGGAATTGGGGAATTTGGTTTAATTCATGAAATTGAGGAATTCATTGATTAAATGGCGTAGTTGGATAATTTAAATCACTCGTTTATTGAATTATTATATTTATTTCCAAGTCTAGAAATAACTGTTTTGGGCTATCGGTGGAGGATAGTCGTGATTGTTGTAGACACAGCATGTGGAATAGGGATAACTGAAACTAATCATTGATTAAGTCATCAAATTTGACTGTTGAATTAATACAGACATGATGTGTATTGATTGTGTGTTGTATATGTTATGTGTTTACATACATTGTTTTGTGTGGGAGGAGATAGGAGATGTACTCCACGGTTTAGGGGAAGATAGGGGATGGACCTCTAAACCGGATTTTGTTTGGGAGGAGATAGGGGATGGACTCCATTAGCATCACTTTTATGTGTGCTTATTTATATTGAAGTGTTTTTATTGATACAGCACTAAAATGTGTATCAAACGGGAAGTATGAAATGTTGTGATTTGAGCCTGAGTCTCATTTGTTTGTTGACATTGGAAGAATGTGACTATGATATATATATAGTTCACTGTTGTAAGTTTGGCCAGGTTCTGAGCCATATTGATAATGTTGGAAAGTAAAACGTGTTTTAGACATTAGTGTCATGAGACTGTATAATAAGGTAATTGATTATCCTGGTTAACCATCTATTGAATGCTATTGCTTTATTCAATGCTTATATTTGGTTTAGTATATTTCTGCTGGGCTGTGGCTCACCCTTTATGGGAACATCATTTTCAGGTCCAGGTGATAAGCTACCTCCAAGGACTTAGCTTGGAAGGATTTGGACTTTGAAGACTATCTTTAGTTATTTGTTTTTATTTGATAAACTTTCAAGCCTAGGGCTTTATTTGTATTTGAGTTAGAACTCATACTTTTGTGTCCAAGTGTTGGCTTGGAAAGATGTAAGCCTGTAGGGCATTTAATTTGATGTTTCATGTAATGTTTTTATTTGGTAATACTCTGATGAATGAATTAATAAAGTGTTTTCTTTAAATAGTGCATGTCAATGATATATATAATGGGTTATTTTCGAGGGCGTGACAAAGAGGATGATTGTAAAGGCACCTGTAGTTCCACCAGAATTGCCTGTTGAATTCAAGAATCACATCGAAAGTTTGAATGGTAATGAATTGAATTTTTTATTGAAAAGTTACTGTACAACACAGACCTTAACCATTATCATGGGCGTCTATCTTTGCCATAAAGTCAAATTGATAACGGATTCCTCACGCGAGAAGAGAAGGACTTGCTCGAAACAAGAATTGGAAATCATAAGACATTCATTGGAGCCAAATTAACTGATCCGTCAAGAAAGGAATCTGATATATTTCTTAAGAAGTGGGACATGCCTAAGAAAATAGGCAAAGTGAATTCAACTTATAATCTAAGGACAAGTTGGAATGATGTTGTGGAGAGCAACAGGCAGTGCGAATGAATGATTGTACAATTTTGGTCATTTCGGGTGGGCTCAAAATTGTGGTTCACTCTCGTTGAAGTGAGAAGGATTTAGGCGAAAAAACATTAAAGGTGTAGTTGCTCAAGTGAATGTAGAAGTTATTAATCAACTGAGATTATTTGTTGTTTTTTTTATTATTTTATACATAAAAGAGATTTTTTATATAGTTATTCATCTGATTATATTTTTCTTATTAGTTATTCACAAAATGTCTCAGATGTATACTTCACCTTTTATCAGTAATTGTATTGTCTAAGCTTTAATTTTGAATGTCATGTGATTCAGAATCAGCCAATTCTCTGTTGCCTCCATCCTAAACCTTTTAATGTTATGGCATGGCTCTCGATTCCTTTCTGTCATAACCGGTTCCTCTGAGCGTCCAATGGTTCGCGGATATGTGCCATTTTTTGATATCGAGAAGGGAAAAAGAAAGAGAATGTTTCTTGAAATTGAACCGCCAACATAACCATTCTGTCGTTCTTATGAGTCCAATTAGATTGTTTTAATGAGATCACTACTTTAATCGACATTGGTATAGTTCGGTTGTTGCAAGAATTATACTTTACTGTGCTTGCTCAACTGGATTTAAAATCTTGTGTAGTGAAATCCTGAAAACAGAAAAGAATTTGAGACAAATTTTGCATACTTTCAAACAGGCAAGTAAAAAAAATACAATTGTCGTAGCTGGATTTTGCTAGAAAACCAATTATAAGGAGCAAAAGCATGCTCGGATAGAAATCAAATTTATTAACTCTTAAGAGAACTGGGTATTGAATTGAGGACACAAATGTCTCATTGCTCATGCATGCTTCACAATATTAGCCCACAAAATCAACTTGTGTCAGGTTAATTAACATAAAAAAAAAAGCAACTACCCTTTAAAAAAAAATAATAGCAAGAAAATTACAACATTAAGAATTTATATGATTTTAGGAATATACTGCAGAGTTGTTCTTATAGTTGTTATTGTGTATAGTGGATTTTTATCTTCGCTCCATCGTAGACATAGGCATCTCGCCAAACCATGTATATGTGTACTTGTTCTTTTGTTGTTATTTTTGTATCATTAAAACCACGTTCTTATATGACATTATCATTGTTTATGAACTAACATGAAGTATTGCATCTTATAGAATCTCAAAACAATATTGTTTTGGGGACTTGAAAATGAAAGGGGCAGGTTTTTTTGGTTCCAAAACAACGTCAAGCTCATTCTTTGGGGATTGTAGTTCCGGGAGCCAATAGCGAATAACAAATACAGGTCGAGAGATATCAAGGAGAAGGTGCAGCTAGTGAAACATATAGCTCAAATAAAAGTATTTTGAAAAGAAAAAAGAAATAGCTATATACAGAGGATAATATTACTTGAAAGGGAAGCTTAAGGGAAGAGTTACAAGGTCGTTAGGACATGGTGTAGGATGGTGTTAGAAGTTCCTTGAAATTTGGACACCCTTAAAAACAGGGGTAATGTACAATAACAGTTTCATAGGGTCACGGTTGAGTACACTTTGCCACGTTAAAAAAAAAAAAAAAAAAAAAAACACACTTTGCCAATCATGTAATGCTATCTAATCCCCATTCCATTCTAGTTTAGGTATCCCTTTACATTACAATTTAGGAATCCGTTTTCATTATAATCTCTTTCATTTCATATTTGGTATAATATTTAGTGTATATAAATATGTATATGAATATCCCACAAATTTCACCTCTCATTCTCCAACTCATAACGAACAGTTCTTTTACCAAATCATTCTTTGCCAATAATCCTTTGCAAAGATTGAAACTGTATTTGTGTTTAGGCATAATGAAGAGGAAGAGGAAGATGGAGGATGATGATAAGTTCAGTAGTGATGATGATTTCTTTAAGACGGACGATGATGATGAGGTAAGTGTTAATGATCCCTCCTCGAAGACCAACAATGAGTCGAGTATTGATTGGTGTAAATTTGTTCATAAGGTACAGGATGCAAAGGAGAATCTTCTCAAACTCAAAGGTGAGACTAAATTAAAAGTTTTACAGCCATTCATCAAGAACAGTGATCTTGATTTGTACAAGATCACTGTGTTTATGTTACACAAAGCCAAAAATAACCCACTTCTTGACGATGTTCATACACACACAGTATGTAGTACCTCTACCTCTGTCGTAGAATGGCATTGTTGTTGCTGCTACATATTCTGTTAATAATGATCCAAAATCCCATTTTTGAAGCTTCGATTCAAGCCCAGTTCGGAGATACTGAAAACAGAGCATTATTATTATTATTATTATTATTATTATTATTATTATTATTATTATTATTATTATTATTATTATTATTATTATTATTATTATTCAGAAGATGGAGAAAATCTCCAAAATCCCATTTTTGAAGCTTCGGTTCAAGCCTAGTTCGGAGAAACTGAAAACAAAGCATTATTATTATTATTAATCAAAAGATGGAGAAAATCTCCAAAATCCCATTTTTCAAGCTTCGGTACAAGCCTAGTTCGGAGAAACTAAAAATAGTGCACTATTATTATTATTATTAATCAGAAGATTGAGAAAATCACTTCAGTCCCAAGTAGTCTAGTCTACTCTAGTTTAGTTGTCCATTGCATTCTATATATACATGTACATTACATTGATAAGCATAGGTATCCCACAAATTTCATCAAAGAGTTGTTCTATTAATCACTTTTTGTCTCTCTGTGTTGGTGTGTTATTGTTCTTATATTCAACAACACCAAGAAGAAGAGAAAGATGGGTGTTGATAATCCTTCGTTTTTGTCTAAATTTGTTGACATGTTGATGTTGGATAATGGTGATCCCTCTGATTAGTCTAAATACCATAAGAAGATAGAGGTTTCAAGAAAAGGGTCTTCTTAAACCCGACCATACCACGAAATTGAAGGTGTTATGGCAATTCATCAATAACAGTCATGTTGATTTGTATGGACTCACTATATCGGAGTTACGCAACTCAACCCATAAGCCACTTTTTGATAATGATGATCATACTCACTCTGTCTCTGTCGACAGAGAGGACTCGAAGAAGAATGGTGTTGTTTCTCCATGTTATTCTGTTATTGATGTTGATGATGATGATGATGATGATGATGATGGTGATGATAGAGAATACTCTGATGACTAACTCAAATGATTCGTTTTCTTTTATAAATGCATGTTAATGTTATGATTATTATGGGTTTATTTGAGGGCGTTACCGAAAATTTGTTATAATTCCAAAAGGAAAAAGATCAGAGCGCTGCAACAAGAAGAGTTTTGTTATAGTCTTGGTCAATCACATGTCTGATGCTGAGGCAACAATGATAAAGAAGACTATGAAAATTCTATGCAAATTGAAGTTGCCAGACAAGCCTTTTGTTTTGAAAAGGCGGCACAGTGATGGTGATTGTGGTGATTATGGTGATGATGAAGAAATGGTTAGGAGAAAGAAGAAGAGGATGACTGTAAAGGCACCTACAATTCCACCAGAATTGCCTGCTAAATTCAAGAACCACATCGAAAGTCTGAATGGTATTGAATTGAACTTTGTGTTTGAAAAGTCACTATACAACACATACCTTAACCATAATCATGGGTGTCTATCTCTGCCATTAAGTCAAACTGATAATGGATTCCTCACGAGAGAAGAGAAGGACTTGCTCGAAACAAGAACTGGAAATCATAAGACATCCATTGAAGCCAAATTAGTTGATCCGCCAAGAAAGGAATCTGATATATTTCTTAAGAAGTGGGACATGCCTAAGAAAATAGGCAAAGTGAATTCAACTTATAATCTAATGACAAGCTGGAATGATGTTGTGGAGAGCAACAAGCAGTGCGAAGGAATGATTGTACAACTTTGGTCATTTTAGGTGGGCTCAAAATTGTGGTTCACTCTTGTTGAAGTGAAGAGGATTTAGGCGAAAAAACATTAGAGGTGTAGTTGCTCAAGTGAATGTAGAAGTTATTAATCAACTGAGATTTTTTGTTGTTTTTTTTTATTATTTTATACATAAAAGAGATTTTTTATATAGTTATTTATCTGATAACATTTTTCTTATTAGTTATTCACAAAATGTCTCAGATGTATGCTTCACCCTTTATCAGTAATTGTATTGTCTGAGCTTTAATTTTGAATGCCATGTGATTCAGAATCAGCCAATTCTCTGTTGCCTCCATCCTGAACCTTTTAATGTTATGGCATAGCTCTTAATTCCTTTCTGTCATAGCCGGTTCCTCTGAGTGTGCAATGGTTCGCGGATATGTGCCATTTTTTGATATTGGAAAGGGAAAAAGAAAGAGAAATTTTCTAGAAATTGAACCGCCAACATAACCATTCTATTGTTCTTATGAGTCCAAATAGATTGTTTTAATGAAATCACTACTTTAATCGACATTGGTATAGTTTAGTTGTAGCTGGGATTATACTTTACTATGCTCGCTCAACAAGATTTAAAATCTTGTGCAGTGAAAGCCAACGAAACCTTAAAAAAAAAAAAAAAGAATTTGAGACAAATTTTGCATACATTCAAACAGGCAAGTAAAAAAAAGACAAATGTTGTAGCTAGATTTTGCTGGAAAACCAATTATAAGAAGCCAAAGCAAGCTCGGACAGAAATCAAATTTATTAACTCTTAAGAGAATTGGGTATTCAATTGAGGACACAAAGTCTCGTTGCTCATGCATGCTAGACAATATTAGCCCACAAAATCAACTTGTGTAAGCAACTAACCTTTAAAAAAAAATAATTGCCAGAAAATTACAACGTTAAGAATTTATATGATTTTGGGAATATACTGCAGAGTGGCTCTTACAGTATTTATTGTGTATAGTAGATTTTGATCTTTGCTCCGTCGTAGACATTGTCATCTCGCCAAACCATGTATACGTGTACTTGTTCTTTTGTTGTTATTATTGTGTCATTGAAACCACGTTCTTATATGACATTATCATTGTTTATGAACAAAAGGCAAGTATTGCACCTTATAGTATCTCAAAATAATGTTTTTTTGGATAGGTGAAAAGGAAAAGGGGGCAGGTTTTTTCGGTTCCAAAACAACGTCAAGCTCATTCTCCAGGGATTGTAGTTCCAGGAGCCAATAGGGAATAACAATTACAGGTCAAGAGATATCAAGGAGAAGGTGTAGTTAGTGAAACATACAGCTCAAATACAAGTATTTTGAAAAGAAAAAAAAATAGCTATGTACAGAGGATAATATTACTTGAAAGGAAAGCTTAAGGGAAGAGTTACAAGGTCGTTAGGACATGGTGCAGGATGGTGTTAGAAGTTCATTGAAATTTGGACACCCTTAAAAACATGGGAAACGTATAATAACAGTTCCATAGGGACCATGCCTCATTCTCCACCTCTCAATCTGCAATTCACAACAAATAGTTCTTCTATCAAATCATTCTATGCCAATAATCATTTGCAAAGATTCAAACTGTATTTGTGTACAGGCATAATGAAAAGGAAGAGGAAGATGGAGGATGATGATAAGTTCAGTAGTGATGATGATTTCTTTAAGATGGATGATGATGATGAGGTAAGTGTTAATGATCCCTCCCTCCTCGAAGACCAACAATGAGTCGAGTATTGATTGGTGTAAATTTGTTCATAAGGTAGAGAATGCAAAGGAGAATCTTCACAAACTCAAAGGTGAGACTAAATTGAAGGTTTTACGGCCATTCATCAAGAACAGTGATCTTGATTTATACAAGATCACTGTCTCTGAGTTACACAAAGCCAAAAATAACCCACTTCCCGACGATGTTCGTACAACATAGTATGTAGTATCTCTGGCTCTCTCAACATAGAGGGATCGAAGAATGGCATTGTTGTTGCTGCTACATATTCTGTTAATAATGATCCAAAATCTCATTTTTGAAGCTTCGGTTCAAGCCCAGTTCGGAAAAACTGAAAATAGAGTATTTTTTTTTTATTATTATTATTATTAATCAGAAGATTGAGAAAATCTCCAAAATCCCATTTTTGAAGCTTCGGTTCAAGCCCAGTTCGGAAAAACTGAAAATAGAGTATTTTTTTTTTATTATTATTATTATTAATCAGAAGATGGACAAAATCTCCACAATCCCATTTTTGAAGCTTCGGTTCAAGCCCAGTTCGGAAAAACTGAAAATAGAGTATTTTTTTTTTATTATTATTATTATTAATCAGAAGATGGACAAAATCTCCACAATCCCATTTTTGAAGCTTCGGTTCAAGCCTAGTCTGGATAAACTGAAAACACAACATTATTATTATTAATCAGAAGATTGAGAAAATCTCCAAAATCCCATTTTTGAAGATTCGGTTCAAGCCCAATTTGGAGACTTCAGTCCCTAGTAGTCTAGTCTACTCTAGTTTAGTTGTCCATTGAATTTTATATATACATGTACATTACATAGATAAGCATAGGTATCCCACAAATTTCATCAAAGAGTTGTTCTATCAATCACTCTCTGTCTCTCTGTGTTGGTGTGTTATTGTTCATATATTCAACAACACTAGGAAGAAGAGAAAGATGGGTGTTGATAATCCTTCTTTTATGTCTAAATTTATGACATGTTGATGTTGGATAATGGTGATCCCTCTAATTGGTCTAAATACCATAAGAAGATAGAGGTTTCAAGAATGGGTCTTTTTATGCTCGACCGTGACACGAAATTGAAGGTGTTATGGAAATTCATCAATAACAGTCATGTTGATTAATATGGGCTCACTATGTCTAAGTCACGAAACTCAACCCATAAGCCACTTTTTGATGATGATGACCATACTCACTCTGCCTCTGTCGATAGAGAGGGCTCGAAGAACAATGGTGTTGCTTCTCCATGTTCTTTTGTAATTGATGTGGATGATGATGATGATGATGATGGTGATGACAGAGAAAGATCACCATTTAGAAAAATCTGTTGTAATCCCAAAAGAGAAAAGATCTGAGCGCTGCAACAAGAAGAGTTTTATTATAGTCCCGGTCAATTACATATCTGAGGTTGAGGCAACGATGACAAAGAAGCCTATAAAAATTCGATGTAAGTTGAAGCTGCCGGAAAGTCTTTTGTTTTGAAAAGGCGGCACAGTGATGATGATTATGGTGATAATAAAGAAAAGGTCAAGAGAAAAAAGAAGAGGATGATTGTAAAGGCACCTGCAGTTCCACCAGAATTGTCTGCTGAATTCAAAAATCACATCAAAAGTCTGAATGGTACTGAATTGAATTTTGTGATTGAAAAGTCACTGTACAGCACAGACCTTAATCATAATCATAGACATTTATCTTTGCCATTGAGTCAAATTGATAATGGATTCCTCACGCAAGCAGAGAAGGACTTGCTCGAAACAAGAACTGGAAAGCATAAGACATCCATTGTAGCCAAATTAATTGTTCCGTCAAGAAAGGAATCTTATATATTTCTTAAGAAGTGGGACATGCCTAAGAAAATAGGCAAAGTGAATGCAACTTATAATCTAACGACAAGTTGGAATAATGTTCTGGAGAGCAACAAACAGTGCGAAGGAATGATTGTATAACTTTCATCATTTTGGTTGGGCTCAAAATTGTGGTTCAATCTTGTTAAAGTGAGGAGGATTTAGGCGAAAAAACATTAGAGGTGTAGTTGCTCAAGTGAATGTAGAAGTTATTAATCAACTAAGATTATTTGTTGTTTTTTTTTTATTATTTTATACATAAAAGAGACTTTTTGTATAGTTATTCATCTGACTATATTTTTCTTATTAGTTATTCACAAAATGTCTAATATGTGTACTTCACCTTTTATCAGTAATTGTATTGTCTGAGCTTTAATTTTAAATGTCATGTGATTTAGAATCAGCCAATTCTCTGTTGCCTCCATCCTGAACCTTTTAATGTTATGGCATGGCTCCCAATTCCTTTATGTCATAGCCAGTTCCTCTGAGCGTGCAATGGTTCGCAGATATGTGCCATTTTTTGATATCGGAAAGGGAAAAAGAAAGAGAATATTTCTTGAAATTGAATCGCCAACATTACCATTTTGTCGTTCTTATGAGCCCAATTAGATTGTTTTAATGAGATCACTACTTTAATCGGTATTGGTATAGTTTGGTTGTAGCTAGAATTATACTTTACTGTGCTTGCTCAACAGGATTTAAAATCTTGTGTAGTGAAAGCCAATGAAACGCTGAAAACAAAAAAGAATTTGAGACAAATTTTGCATACATTCAGACAGGCAAGTAAAAAAAAAAAGACAAATGTCGTAGCTAGATTTTGCTGGAAAGCCAATTATAAGAAGCAAAAGCAAGCTTGGACAAAAATCAAATTTATTAACTCTTAAGAGAACTGGGTATTGAATTGAGGTCACAATAGTGTCGTTGCTCATGCATGCTTCGCAGACCACAAAATCAACTTGTGTGAGGTTAATTAACATAAAACAAAAGCAACTAACCTTTAAAAAAAAATAATAGCAAAAAAATTACAATGTTAAGAATTTATATGATTTTGGGAATATACTATAGAGTTGTTCTTATAGTTGTTTTTGTGTATAGTGGATTTTTATCTTTGCCCCGTTGTAGACATAGGCATCTCCCCAAACCATGTATACGTATGCTGGTTCTTTTGTTGTTATTATTGTGTCATTGAAACCACGTTCTTATAGGACATTATCATTGTTTATGAATTAACAGCAAGTATTGCACGTTATAATATCTCAAAATATTGTCATTTTGGGGAGGTGAAAAGGAAAGGGGGCAGGTTTTTTTGGTTCCAAAATAACGTCAAGCTCATTCTCCAGGGATTGTAGTTCCAGGAGCCAATAGCGAATAACAATTACAGGTCGAGAGATATCAAGGAGAAGGTGCAGTTAGCAAAACATATAGCTCAAATACAAGTATTTTGAAAAGAAAAAAAATCTCTTTCTACGGAGGATAATATTACTGGAAAGGGAAGCTTAAGGGAAGAGTTATAAGGTCGTTAGGACATGGTGCAGGATGGTGTTAGAAGTTCCATGAAATTTGGACACCCTTAAAAATAGGGGTAACGTATAATAACAGTTCCATAGGGACACTTTTGAGCAACCTTTGCCATGTTTAAAAAAAAATATGAAAGAAGAGTACACTTTGCCAATCATATAATGCCATCTAATCCCCATTCCATTCTAGTTTAGGTATCCCTTTTCATTACAATTTTAGAATCCCTTTTCATTATAATCTCTTTGATTTCATATTTGGTATAATATTTACTGTATATAAATATGTACATGAATATCCCACAAATTTCACCTCTCATTCTCCAACTCACAACAAACAGTTCTTCTATCAAATCATTCTTTGCCAATAATCTTTTGCAAAGATCCAAACTGTGTTTGTGTTCAAGTATAATGAAAAGGAAGAGGAAGATGGGGGATGATGTTAAGTTCAGTAGTGATGATGATTTCTTTAAGATGGATGATGATGATGAGGTAAGTGTTAATGATCCCTCCTCGAAGACCAACAATGAGTCGAGTATTAATTTGTGTAAATTTGTTCATAAGGTAAAGGATACAAAGGAGAATCTTCTCAAACTCAAAGATGAGACTAAATTTAAGGTTTTATGGCCATTCATCAAGAACAGTGATCTTGATTTATACAAGATCACTGTGTTTATGTTACACAAAGTCAAAAATAACCCACTTCTTGACGATGTTCATACACAAACAGTATGCAGTATCTCTAGCTCTCTCGACATAGAGGGATCGAATTTTGTTAATAATGATGGACAAAGATTGCCGACAGTTGCATTCACAGCCGACAAAAAAAAGGGAAAAAGATAAGAAATCAACTTTAATACGGACAATTCCTTAGTATCTAATCATGTAACATGCTCACAAAAATATGAAAAGGTTGGTTGTTCGAAGCAGCGTTGTGCTGATTGAGATGCTGATGATTGCTATATACAGAGGATAAAGTTACTTGAAAGGGAAGCTTAAGGGAAGAGTTACAAGGTCGTTAAGACATGGTGCAGGATGGTGTTAGAAGTGCATAGAAATTTGGATACCCTCAAAAACAGGGGTAACGTACAATAACAGTTCCACAGGGACACTGTTGAGTACACTTTGCAATGTTTCAAAAAGGAAAAAAGAAAAAAGAGTACACTTTGCCAATCATATAATGCCATGTAACCCCCATTCCATTTTAGTTTAGGTATCCCTTTTCATTACAATTTAGGAATCCCTTTTTAGCACAATCCCTTTGATTTCATATTTGGTATAATATTTAGTGTATATAAATATGTACATGAATATCCCACAAATTTCACCTCTCATTCTCCAACTCACAACAAACAGTTCTTTTATCAAATCATTCTTTTGCCAATAATCTTTTCCAAAGATTCAAACTGTGTTTGTGTTCAGGCATAATGAAGAGGAAAAGGAAGATGGAGGATGATGATAAGTTCAGTAGTGATGACGATTTGTTTCAGACGTATGATGATGACGAGGTAAGTGTTAATCATCCCTCCTCGAAGATAATCAATGAGTCGAGTATTGATGGTTGTAAATTTGTTCATAAGGTAGAGGATGCAAAGGAGAATCTTCTCAAACTCAAAGGTGAGACTAAATCAAAGGTTTTATGGCCATTCTTCAAGAACAGTGATCTTGATTTATACAAGATCACTGTATTTGAGTTACACAAAGCCAACAATAACCCACTTCTAGATGATGATCATACACACACAGTATGTAGTATCTCTGGCTCTCTCCACATAGAGGGATAGAAGAAGGGCATTGGTTTTGTTGCTGCATGTTTTGTTAATAATGATGGACAAAGATTGTCAACAGATGCATTCACAGCCGACAAAGAAAAGGGAAAAAGATAAGAAATCAACTGTAATACTGACAACTCCTTAGTATCTAATCTTGTAACATGCTCACAAAAATTTGAAAAGGTTGGTTGTTCGAAGCATTGTCATGCTGACTGAGATGCTGATGATTGCTATATACAGAGGATAATGTTACTTGAAAGGGAAACTAAAGGGAAGAGTTACAAGGTCGTTAAGACATGGTGCAGGATGGTGTTAGAAGTTCATTGAAATTTGAAAACCCTAAAAAATAGGGGTAACGTACAATAACAGTTCCATAGGGACACTGTTGAGTACACTTTGCCATGCTCAAAAAAAGAAAAAAGAAAAAAGAGTACACTTTGCCAATCATATAATGCCATGTAATCCCCATTTCATTCTAGTTTAGGTATCCCTTTTTATTACAATTTAGGAATCCCTTTTCAGTACAATCCCTTTGATTTGATATTTGGTATAATATTTAGTGTTGATAAATATGTACATGAATATCCCACAAATTTCACCTCTCATTCTCCAACTCACAACAAACAGTTCTTCTATCAAATCATTCTTTGCCAATAATGTTTTGCAAAGATTCAAACTGTGTTTGTGTTCAAGCATAATGGAGAGGAAGAGGAAGATGGAGGATGATGATAAGTTCAGTAGTGATGATGATTTCTTTAAGACGTATGATGATGACGAGGTAAGTGTTAATGATCCCTCCTCGAAGACCAACAATGAGTTGAGTATTGATGGTTTTAAATTTGTTCATAAGGTAGAGGATGCAAAGGAGAATCTTCTCAAACTCAAAGGTGAGACTAAATTGAAGGTTTTATGGCTATTCATCAAGAACAGTGATCTTGATTTATACAAGATCGCCATGTTTGAGTTACATAAACCCAACAATAACCCACTTCCAGATGATGATCATATACACACAGTATGTAGTATCTCTGGCTCTCTCGGCATAGAGGGATTGAAGAAGGGCATTATTGTTGCTGCTGCGTGTTCTGTTAATAATGATGGACAAAGATTTGTTGACAGATGCATGAACAAAGATGTGCTGACAGATGCATTCACAGCCGACAAAGAAAAGGGAAAAAGATCAGAAATCAACTACAATACTAACAAGTACTTAGTATCTAATCCTGCAACATGCTTACAAAAATCTAAAAAGGTTGGTTGTTCAAAGCAGCGTCATGCTGTTTGTGATGACGGTGATTGCTATATACAGAGGATAATATTACTTGGAAGGGAAACTTAAGGGAAGAGTTACAAGGTCCTTAGGGTATGGTGTAGGATCTTGTTAGAAGTTCATTGAGTTTTCGACAACCTTAAAAACAGAGGAAACATACAATGACAGTTCCATAGGGACACTGTTGGGTACACTTTTCCATGTTCAGAAAAAGAAAAAAAAAAGAAAGAAAAGAAAAAAGTGTACCCTTTGCCAATCTTGTAATGCCATCTAATCCCCATTCCATTATAGTTTAGGTATCCCTTTTCTTTACAATTTAGATATCCCTTTTCATTACAATCTCTTTGATCTCTTATATGGTATAATATTTAGTTAATATAAATATGTACATAAATATCCCATAAATTTCGCCTCTCATTCTCCAACTCACAACAAACAGTTCTTCTATCCTATCATTCTTTGCCAATAATCTTTTGCAAATATTCAAACTGTGTTTGTGTTCAAGCATAATGAGGAGGAAGAGGAAGATGGACAATGATGATAAGTTCAGTAGTGAAGATGATTTCTTTAAGACGGATGATGATGAGGGAAGTGTTACTGATCCCTCCTCGAAGACCAACAATGAGTGGAGTATTTATTGGTGTAAATTTGTTCATAAGGTAGAGGATGCCATGGAGAATCTTCTCAAACTTGAAGGTGACACTAAATTGAACATTTTATGGCCATTCATCAAGAACAGTGATCTTGATATATACAAGATCACTATCTTTCAGGTACCCAAAGCCAACAATGACCCACTTCCAGATGATGATCATACACACTGTATGTAGTATCTTTGGCTCTCTCATCATAGAGGGATCAAAGAAAGGCATTTTTGTTGATGCTGCACGTCCTGTTAATAATGATGGACAAAGATTGCCGACAGTTGCATTCACACCCGACAAAGAAAAGGGAAAAAGATCTGAAATCAACTTTAATACTGTCAAGTCCTTAGTATCTAATCTTGCAACATGCTCACAAAAATCTAAAAAGTGTAGTTGTTCTAACCAGCAACGTGCTAATAGAGATACTGATGATTGCTATATACAGAGGATAATGTTACTTCGAAGGGAAGCTTACGAGAAGAGTTACAAGGTTGTTCGGACGTGGTGCATGATGGTATTAAAAGTTCATTGAAATTTGGGCACCATTAAAAACAGGGGTAATGTACAATAACAGTTCTATAGGGACACTATTGAGTACACTTTGCCGAGTTCAAAAAAAAAAAAGTGAAAAATGATTTCACTTTGCCAATCATATAATGTTATCTAATTCTCATTCCATTCTAGTTTAGGTATCCCTTTTCATTATAATTTTGGAATCCCTTTTCATTACAATCTCTTTGATTTTATATTTGGTATAATATTTAGTGTATATAAATATGCACATGAATATCCGACAAATTTCATCTCTCGTTCTCCAACTCACAACAAACAGTTCTTCTATCAAATCATTCTTTGCCAATAATCTTTTGCAAAGATTCAAACTGTTTTTGTGCTCAAGCGTAATGAAGAGGAAGTGGAAGACAGAGGATGATGATAAGTTCTACAATGATGATGATTTCTTTAAGACAGATGATGATGATGAGGTAAGTGTTAATGATCCCTCTTCAAAGACCAACTATAAGTCGAATATGGATTGGTGTAAATTTGTTCATAAGGTAAAGGATGCAAAGGAGAATCTTCTCAAACTCAAAGGTGAGACTAAATCGAAGGTTTTATGGCCATTCATCAAGAATAGTGATCTTGATTTATATAAGATCACTGTTTTCGAGTTACACAATGCCAACAATAACCCACTTCAAGATGACGATCATACACACACAGTATGTAGTACCTTTGGCTCTCTCGGCACAGGGGATCAAAGAATGGCATTGTTGTTGCTGCTACATGTTTTGTTAATAATGATGGACAAAGATTGTCGACAGATGCATTGACAACCGACAAAGAAAAGGCAAATTCTTTGAAAACACTCTCTGAACCAGGCTAGTGTTCCAAGGTCAAACTGGACACACCAGGGAGAACAAGAACAATGGTTAGAGTAACTCCTGTGTGAGGTCTATTGTCTCGATTTACATAAACGGCAAAATAGTTCAAGACATCACGTTCACTGGTCAGCTAGTAAATCCGATAGGCTTTCACTATGAAAGATTCAAGGCCAACAGCTACCTTTTCTGATGTAGGGTTATTTTGTGTGCTCTCTCTCCGAGTAATTGTTGTTAAGTGTTGTCCGTTTTTCTTTTTTTGGCCAATTTTATTTGTGTGGAGAATTGTTGGAAAATAATGATTTTTCAGTAACTTTAATTTGAAAGTAAAGTGGGACCCAACCTCTAGTTGAGGTGGGTCTGAGTGATTTTGTATTCTCTTAAGTGAGAAGATTGTAATACAAAAATAATGAGGCTAAACCATCGAGTTGTGAATGAAAATTGTCTCATAAAGTGGGCATTTGGCTCTCTCGGCATAGGGGATCAAAGAATGGCATTGTTGTTGCTACTACATGTTTTGTTAATAATGATGGACAAAGATTGTCGACAGATGCATTGACAACCGACAAAGAAAAGGCAAATTCTTTGAAAACACTCTCTGAACCAGGCTAGTGTTCCAAGGTCAAACTGGACACACTAGGGAGAACAAGAACAATGGTTAGAGTAACTCCTGTGTGAGGTCTATTGTCTCGATTTACATAAACGGCAGAATAGTTCAAGACATCACGTTCACTGGTTAGCTAGTAAATCCGATAGGCTTTCACTATGAAAGATTCAAGGCCAACAGCTACCTTTTCTGATGTAGGGTTATTTTGTGTGCTCTCTCTCCGAGTAATTGTTGTTAAGTGTTGTCCGTTTTTCTTTTTTTGGCCAATTTTATTTGTGTGGAGAATTGTTGGAAAATAATGATTTTTCAGTAACTTTAATTTGAAAGTAAAGTGGGACCCAACCTCTAGTTGAGGTGGGTCTGAGTGATTTTGTATTCTCTTAAGTGAGAAGATTGTAATACAAAAATAATGAGGCTAAACCATCGAGTTGTGAATGAAAATTGTCTCATAAAGTGGGCATCAATAAAGTTGGGTTTAGATTTGGACTTAGTCATGGTTTGGATTGGGCCTAGACTTGTACTTGTGCATGTACTGGGTTTAGTCTTAGACTTGGACTTGGACCTAGTCTTGAGCTTTGGGCTGAGCTGTGTTGGGCTTAGTTTGTACACGTTTTTGAAATTGGGCTTAGATCGGGTTGTGATCCAACACTCGTATCCATTTTGCAACCCATCTAGTTTAATTCTCAAACTTATGCATTATATAAATATTATGATTTATATAATGGTTTTGAAGTTTTGAACCTTTGATGATCCTTGCCCTAATGGCTAGAGTTGATGACATTTGATGACCCATTGATGTTAGCCTTTATGGCTAAAGCTTTCCCCTACTTGTATAAATAGAAGCCTTTCCCCTCCAACTTACAAGGATAATTTTGGAGAGATTTTTTTATGGAAAATGGAGATGGTGTTTTGAGATAAAAAGTTGGAAATATTTTTTTTCCACCAAAGAAAAATTTTCCTATCTTCTTTTGCTAGCCCCTTCTTTGATTCTTGTTAGAGAGAGTGCAACATTTATCAAGTTCGCCGAAACTATTCAAAAGGTGCTTTTGCGTTAGCTGGTTTCGATCGTCGTATCTTGGAAGACAGATGCTGGTGTACCTCCAGCATCCATTGGGAAGCGGTGAATCTTTTTTAAGGAAACTGTGGTATCACACAGTCTTCGGTTTGCTTCTTTTCTTATCATTTGTTCTTAAATTTTTTAATATTTATTTACAAAGATGAGTTCTAATATTTAGTTATCCATGCTAATAATTTATTCTATTAGTAATGTAATCTAATTCATTTTTGTATTTTTAGTTGTATCGTTTATTCTGTATCTCATCCTTTTAAAAAAAAAATTATTTTTTCATTTCTATTTAATTCATTTTATATATTTTTCTTGTATTGTTATGAAAAAGTACCAATAGATAATCCATTGAATTGGTCTAAATTTGTTCACATGGTGATGTTAGGTGTTGGTGATCCCTCTGATTGGGCTAAATACCATCAGAAGTTAGAGGTTTCAAGGGACGGTCTTCTCAAACTCGACAACGACATGAGATTGAAGGTCTTAGGAAAATTCATCAAGAACAATGATGTTGATTTATATGGGCTCACTATGTTTGAGTTACACAACTCAACCCATAATAACCCATTCCCTGATGATGATTATACACACTCCGTCTTTGTCAATAGAGAAGGCTCGAAGAAGAATGGTGTTGTTTACTACTTTGAATAATTTCACATCCTTTTTGAATGATTTGAAGAATCTTACATTTTTTTTTTGGAATGTTACATTAGACTCTTAGAAAAATTACACCAAGGAATTTTTTTTGTCTGTTACATTGGAGTGCTACACTAAAGAGTTTTTTTTTTTTAGTGTTATATTAGAGTCTTTAGAGTCTTAGTTTGGAAAAGTACACCAATTTTTTTTTTTTTTTTTTTTGTTACATTGGAGTTTTACGTTTGTGAAAAGTTTAGAGTTTTACGTTGTTTTGTTTGGGAAAAATACATTAAGGAGTTTTTTACTGTGTTATATTGAAATGCTACGTTCTTATTCTTAATGTGGGATTTGTTCCAAAAGGAAGGAAATCCAAAACCTCTATAGTGCGGATTGCCTAAATATATAATTTCACATTTGGAGAAACCCACTTTATCCCTAAAAAATTAAACCCAAACGTGTAAGTGACAATCTTTTTTTGTAATTTCTACTTTAATGGGACTTTTGGATTTATAAGAAAAAAAAAAGGGAACTAAATAGTTCACAAGATCACATTTTGAGATTTATTGGTACTTCACCCTAAAAAGTATAATATTTATGGATTTAAAAAAAAAATTCAAATACGAAAAGTTAAAAAAAATTTAGCAAAATCAATGAAACTAATTGGTTTATAAGAAAATCTTTGGGATTAAACGGATCACCATTCCTCAAGATGGGATTTACAAATAAATTTTCTTAACATTTATGTATTATTTTTTATATTACAATTTTTTTGTGTGTGTAAAATTCATTTTAATTTAGATAATGAATTTTTTTTAGCTCAGATTTGGAATAAGAATAATTTTTTGATAAGAATTTTTAAAATGTGGTTTTGTTAAATGGGCGGTGTGATAAAGAGTTTTTTCTTCAACATTAACTTTTCAAGGTTTTTTTTTTTTTTTTTTTTCGAACAAAGTGACTTTTTTTAGTTAAGTCTTGATATAAGATATTTTTTATTTTTTGGTGAACAACAGGCCAAAGCCAAAGTCCCAAAAGAAAAAAAGAAAAAATTGATAAGTTTTTATTAGTGTGTTAATATTGAGTTTTTGGACAAAGTAAAATTTGAGAACTGTTAGAAGTGTAATACTAATCAAAGGCTATAAGGGCTCTATATTCAACCACAGACTTTATAGAATTTATTAATGTGACATATAAAATCTGATTTGGTGATCCATATTTTGGTGTAAGAATGTAACGCCCTCAAAATAATAACATTAAACCCATCAAATAAGACATGCATTGACATATGAAATAACCACATTCTTTTATACATCAGAGTTTCATACAAAAGTATTACATGTTAACAACAAAAGCAAAATGCCCTACAGGCTTACAGCTTTCCAAGTTAACACTTGGTTACAACAAAAGAGTACTAACTCGTTTACACATTAAGCCCTTGGCTTGAAATTACATGTAATACATCAAAAAGTAAAACGACAAAAGTATGTCCGCCTCTAGCCTCCCAAGCTATGTCCTTGGAGGTGGCATGCTACCTGTACCTGAAAATGATATTCCCATATAGGGTGAGCCACAGCCCAGTAGAAATACACTAAACCAACGATGAACAATGACTAAAAGATTAGCAATTGATAGATGGCTAACACTGAAACATTCACATAAATCTCATTTTATGTCATCCGACTCATAAGTCCAAGTTACTTTTCATTTTCCCTTTTTCAACAGATAAGCATGTTAGCTCTATCATTTTTTCAACAGATATGTATAAAAACTATATCCCACATTCACAGATAAGCATATAAGCTATATCCACATTCTCAACAGATATGTTTAACAACAATATCCCACATTCACAGATAATCATATAAGCTGTATCCACACTTCACAAAGACAAGCATATAAGATCTATCTTCACTTCTCTAGACAAGCATATGAGCTGTATCTACGGAGTTCATCCCCTATCTTCTCCCAAGAAGGTCCGGCTGAAGCACCTCCTGCCATGGGAATCTAGAAAGGAGGCTGAAAAAGTACACAAAGGGAAGTGCATCAGTATACTGTAGACAGTTTATCAGTGCAGAATACAGTAGTGAAGGTTAAAATACCCGAGTGGACCT
>NW_021025712.1:1111985-1122047 GCF_004153795.1 Camellia sinensis | reverse complement strand
TATGATGATGACGAGGTAAGTGTTAACGATCCCTCCTCGAAGACCAACAATGAGTCGATTATTGATGGTTGTAAATTTGTTCATAAGGTAGAGGATGCAAAGGAGAATCTTCTCAAACTCAAAGGTGAGACTACATTGAAGGCTTTATGGCCATTCATCAAGAACAGTGATCTTGATTTATACAAGATCACTGTGTTTGAGTTACATAAACCCAACAATAACCCACTTCTAGATGATGATCATACACATATAGTATGTCATATCTCTGGCTCTCTCCACATAGAGGGATAGAAGAAGGGCATTGGTTTTGCTGCTGCATGTTTTGTTAATAATGATGGACAAAGATTGTCGACAAATGCATTCACAGCCGACAAAGAAAAGGGAAAAAGATAAGAAATCAACTTTAATACTGACAATTCCTTAGTATCTAATCATGTAACATGCTCACAAAAATATGAAAAGGTTGGTTGTTCGAAGCAGCGTCGTGCTGATTGAGATGCTGATGATTGCTATATACAGAGGACAAAGTTACTTGAAAGGGAAGCTTAAGGGAAGAGTTACAAGGTCGTTAAGACATGGTGCAGGATGGTGTTAGAAGTGCATAGAAATTTGGATACCCTCAAAAACAGGGGTAACGTACAATAACAGTTCCATAGGGACACTGTTGAGTACACTTTGCAATGTTTAAAAAAGGAAAAAAGAAAAAAGAGTACACTTTGCCAATCATATAATGCCATGTAACCCCCATTCCATTCTAGTTTAGGTATCCCTTTTCATTACAATTTAGGAATCCCTTTTTAGCACAATCCCTTTGATTTCATATTTGGTATAATATTTAGTGTATATAAATATGTACATGAATATCCCACAAATTTCACCTCTCATTCTCCAACTCACAACAAACAGTTCTTTTATCAAATCATTCTTTGCCAATAATCTTTTCCAAAGATTCAAACTGTGTTTGTGTTCAGGCATAATGAAGAGGAAAAGGAAGATGGAGGATGATGATAAGTTCAGTAGTGATGACGATTTGTTTCAGACGTATGATGACGACGAGGTAAGTGTTAATCATCCCTCCTCGAAGACAATCAATGAGTCGAGTATTGATGGTTGTAAATTTGTTCATAAGGTAGAGGATGCAAAGGAGAATCTTCTCAAACTCAAAGGTGAGACTAAATCAAAGGTTTTATGGCCATTCTTCAAGAACAGTGATCTTGATTTATACAAGATCATTGTGTTTGAGTTACACAATGCCAACAATAACCCACTTCTAGATGATGATCATACACACACAGTATGTCATATCTCTGGCTCTCTCCACATAGAGGGATAGAAGAAGGGCATTGGTTTTGTTGCTGCATGTTTTGTTAATAATGATGGACAAAGATTGTCGACAAATGCATTCACAGCCGACAAAGAAAAGGGAAAAAGATAAGAAATCAACTGTAATACTGACAACTCCTTAGTATCTAATCTTGTAACATGCTCACAAAAATCTGAAAAGGTTGGTTGTTCGAAGCATTGTCATGCTGACTGAGATGCTGATGATTGCTATATACAGAGGATAATGTTACTTGAAAGGGAAACTAAAGGGAAGAGTTACAAGGTCGTTAAGACATGGTGCAGGATGGTGTTAGAAGTTCATTGAAATTTGAAAACCCAAAAAAATAGGGGTAACATACAATAACAGTTCCATAGGGACACTGTTGAGTACACTTTGCCATGCTCAAAAAAAGAAAAAAGAAAAAAGAGTACACTTTGCCAATCATATAATGCCATGTAAACCCCATTCCATTCTAGTTTAGGTATCCCCTTTTATTACAATTTAGGAATCCCTTTTCAGTACAATCCCTTTGATTTGATATTTGGTATAATATTTAGTGTCGATAAATATGTACATGAATATCCCACAAATTTCACCTCTCATTCTCCAACTCACAACAAATAGTTCTTCTATCAAATCATTCTTTGCCAATAATCTTTTGAAAAGATTCAAATTTTGTTTGTGTTCAAGCATAATGAAGAGGAAGAGGAAGATGGAGGATGATGATAAGTTCAATAGTGATGATGATTTCTTTAAGACGTATGATGATGATGAGGTAAGTGTTAATGATCCCTCCTCGAAGACCAACAATGAGTTGAGTATTGATGGTTGTAAATTTGTTCATAAGGTAGAGGATGCAAAGGAGAATCTTCTCAAACTCAAAGGTGAGACTAAATCAAAGGTTTTATGGCCATTCTTCAAGAACAGTGATCTTGATTTATACAAGATCACTGTGTTTGAGTTACACAAAGTCAACAATAACCCACTTCTAGATGATGATCATAAGAAGGAGGGCATTGGTTTTGCTGCTGCATGTTTTGTTAATAATGATGGACAAAGATTGCCGACAGATGCATTCAAAGCCGACAAAGAAAAGGGAAAAAGATCAGAAATCAACTTCAATACTGACAAGTACTTAGTATCTAATCCTGCAACATGCTTACAAAAATCTAAAAAGGTTGGTTGTTCGAAGCAGCGCCGTGCTGATTGAGATGCTGATGATTGCTATATACAGAGGATTACGAGAAGAGTTACAAGGTTGTTCGGACGTGGTGCATGATGGTATTAAAAGTTCATTGAAATTTGGGCACCATTAAAAACAGGGGTAATGTACAATAACAGTTCTATAGGGACACTATTGAGTACACTTTGCCGAGTTCAAAAAAAAAAGTGAAAAAAGAGTTCACTTTGCCAATCATATAATGTGATCTAATTCTCATTCCATTCTAGTTTAGGTATCCCTTTTCATTATAATTTTGGAATCCCTTTTCATTACAATCTCTTTGATTTTATATTTGGTATAATATTTAGTGTATATAAATATGCACAAGAATATCCAACAAATTTCATCTCTCATTCTCCAACTCACAACAAACAGTTCTTCTATCCTATCATTCTTTGCCAATAATCTTTTGCAAATATTCAAACTGTGTTTGTGTTCAAGCATAATGAGGAGGAAGAGGAAGATGGACAATGATGATAAGTTCAGTAGTGAAGATGATTTCTTTAAGACGGATGATGATGAGGGAAGTGTTACTGATCCCTCCTCGAAGACCAACAATGAGTCGAGTATTTATTGGTGTAAATTTGTTCATAAGGTAGAGGATGCCATGGAGAATCTTCTCAAACTTGAAGGTGACACTAAATTGAACATTTTACGGTCATTCATCAAGAACAGTGATCTTGATATATACAAGATCACTATCTTTCAGTTACCCAAAGCCAACAATGACCCACTTCCAGATGATGATCATACACACTGTATGTAGTATCTTTGGCTCTCTCATCATAGAGGGATCAAAGAAAGGCATTTTTGTTGATGTTGCACGTCCTGTTAATAATGATGGACAAAGATTGCCGACAGTTGCATTCACACCCGACAAAGAAAAGGGAAAAAGATCTGAAATCAACTTTAATACTGTCAAGTCCTTAGTATCTAATCTTGCAACATGCTCACAAAAATCTAAAAAGGGTAGTTGTTCGAACCAGCAGCGTGCTAATAGAGATACTGATGATTGCTATATACAGAGGATAATGTTACTTCGAAGGGAAGCTTACGAGAAGAGTTACAAGGTTGTTCGGACGTGGTGCATGATGGTATTAAAAGTTCATTGAAATTTGGGCACCATTAAAAACAGGGGTAATATACAATAACAGTTCCATAGGGACACTATTGAGTACACTTTGCCGAGTTCAAAAAAAAAAGTGAAAAAAGAGTTCACTTTGCCAATCATATAATGTGATCTAATTCTCATTCCATTCTAGTTTAGGTATCCCTTTTCATTATAATTTTGGAATCCCTTTTCATTACAATCTCTTTGATTTTATATTTGGTATAATATTTAGTGTATATAAATATGCACATGAATATCCGACAAATTTCATCTCTCGTTCTCCAACTCACAACAAACGGTTCTTCTATCAAATCATTCTTTGCCAATAATCTTTTGCAAAGATTCAAACTGTGTTTGTGCTCAAGCGTAATGAAGAGGAAGTGGAAGACAGAGGATGATGATAAGTTCTACAATGATGATGATTTCTTTAAGATGGATGATGATGATGAGGTAAGTGTTAATGATCCCTCTTCAAAGACCAACTATAAGTCGAATATGGATTGGTGTAAATTTGTTCATAAGGTAAAGGATGCAAAGGAGAATCTTCTCAAACTCAAAGGTGAGACTAAATCGAAGGTTTTACGGCCATTCATCAAGAATAGTGATCTTGATTTATACAAGATCACTGTTTTCGAGTTACACAATGCCAACAATAACCCACTTCAAGATGATGATCATACACACACAGTATGTAGTACCTTTGGCTCTCTCGGCATAGAGGGATCAAAGAATGGCATTGTTGTTGCTGCTACATGTTCTGTTAATAATGATGGACAAAGATTGTCGACAGACGCATTGACAACCGACAAAGAAAAGGCAAATTCTTTGAAAACACTCTCTAAACCAGGCTAGTGTTCCAAGGACAAACCGGACACACCAGGGAGAACAAGAACAATGGTTAGAGTAACTCCTGTGTGAGGTCTATTGTCTCGATTTACACAAACGGCAGAATAGTTCAAGACATCACGTTCACTGGTCAGCTAGTAAATCTGATAGGCTTTCACTACGAAAGATTCAAGGCCAACAGCTACCTTTTCTGATGTAGGGTTATTTTGTGTGCTCTCTCTCCGAGTAATTGTTCTTAAGTGTTGTCCGTTTTTCTTTTTTTGGCCAATTTTATTTATGTGGAGAATTGTTGGAAAATAATGATTTTTCAGTAACTTTAATTTGAAAGTAAAGTGGGACCCAACCTCTAGTTGAGGTGGGTCTGCGTGATTTTGTATTCTCTTAAGTGAGAAGATTGTAATACAAAAATAATGAACCTAAACCATCGAGTTGTGAATGAAAATTGTCTCATAAAGTGGGCATCAATAAAGTTGGGTTTAGATTTGGACTTAGTCATGGTTTGCATTGGGCCTAGACTTGTACTTGTGCATGTACTGGGTTTAGTCTTAGACTTGGACTTGGACCTAGTCTTGAGCTTTGGGCTGAGCTGTGTTGGGCTTAGTTTGTACATGTTTTTGAAATTGGGCTTAGATCGGGTTGTGATCCAACACTCGTATCCATTTTGCAACCCATCTAATTTAATTCTCAAACTTATGCATTATATAAATATTATGATTTATATAATGGTTTTGAAGTTTTGAACCTTTGATGATCCTTGCCCTAATGGCTAGAGTTGATGACATTTGATGACCCCATTGACGTTAGCCTTTATGGCTAAAGCTTTCCCCTACTTGTATAAATAGAAGCCTTTCCCCTCCAACTTAGAAGGATAATTTTGGAGAGATTTTTTTATGGAAAATGGAGATGGTGTTTTGAGATAAAAAGTTGGAAATATTTTTTTTCCACCAAAGAAAAATTTTCCTATCTTCTTTTGCTAGCCCCTTCTTTGATTCTTGTTAGAGAGAATGCAACATTTATCAAGTTCGCTGAAGCTATTCAGAAGGTGCTTTTGCGTTAGCTGGTTTCGACCGTCGTATCCTGGGAGATAGATGCTGGCGTACCTCCAGCATCCATTGGGAAGCGGTGAATCTTTTTTAAGGAAACTGTGGTATCACACAGTCTTCGGTTTGCTTCTTTTCTTATCATTTGTTCTTAAATTTTTTAATATTTATTTACAAAGATGAGTTCTAATATTTAGTTATTCATGTTAATAATTTATTCTATTAGTAATGTAATCTAATTCATTTTTGTATTTTTAGTTGTATCGTTTATTCTGTATCTCATCCTTTTAATAAAAAAAATTATTTTTTCATTTCTATTTAATTCATTTTATATATTTTTCTTGTATTGTTATGAAAAAGTACCAATAGATAATCCATTGAATTGGTCTAAATTTGTTCACATGGTGATGTTAGGTGTTGGTGATCCCTCTGATTGGGCTAAATACCATCAGAAGTTAGAGGTTTCAAGGGAGGGTCTTCTCAAACTCGACAACGACATGAGATTGTCTTAGGAAAATTCATCAAGAACAATGATGTTGATTTATTTGGGCTCACTATGTTTGAGTTACACAACTCAACCCACAATAACCCATTCCCTGATGATGATTATACACACTCCGTCTTTGTCAACAGAGAAGGCTCGAAGAAGAATGGTGTTGTTTACTACTTTGAATAATTTCACATCCTTTTACAATGATTTGAAGAATCTTACATTTTTTTTTTTGGAATGTTACATTAGACTCTTAGAAAAATTACACCAATGAATTTTTTTTGTCTGTTACATAGGAGTGTTACACTAAAGAGTTTTTTTTTTTAGTGTTATATTAGAGTCTTTAGAGTCTTAGTTTGGAAAAGTACAAGTTTTTTGTACTTTTTTTGAAATATTTGAAGAATCTCACATCCTTTTAGAATATTTGAAGAATTTCATATTTCAATTTATTTTTATACTTGTTTTGAAATATTTTCCAAATAAAAAAGATTCTTATATAAAAATTCATCCCAAATTTGATTATCTGTATCTTTATCTTACCTTTTTAGCACAAAAGAAAAAAAAAAAAGAAGAATTAAACATAGTACAAATAAGGTATATCGTAATTATAATTTTTAAATAATATATTAAATTTATATTTTCAAAATCAATGAAACTAATTGGTTTATAAGAAAATCTTTGGGATTAAACGGATCACCATTCTTCAAGATGGGATTTACAGATAAATTTTCTTAACATTTATGTATTATTTTTTATATTACAATTTTTTTGTGTGTGTAAAATTCATTTTAATTTAGATAATGAATTTTTTTAGCTCAGATTTGGAATAAGAATAATTTTTTGATAAGAATTTTTAAAATGTGATTTTGTTAAATGGGCGGTGTGATAAAGAGTTTTTTCTTCAACATTCACTTTTAAAGGTTTTTTTTTTTTTTTTTTTTTCCGAACAAAGTGACTTTTTTTTAGTTAGGTCTTGATATAAGATATTTTTTATTTTTTGGTGAACAACAGGCCAGAGCCAAAGTCCCAAAAGAAAAAAAGAAAAAATTGATAAGTTTTTATTAGTGTGTTATTATTGAGTTTTTGGACAAAGTAAAATTTGAGAACTCTATATTCAACCACAGACTTTATAGAATTTATTAATGCGACATATAAAATCTGATTTGGTGATCCATATTTTGGAGTAAGAATTTTTACAATAATTTTGCAAGAATCAGGATTATTGTAAGGATGATTGGATTTTGAGCTTAAACGATTAAATAAGCATCCATTTACTGTTTCATTGTAAGATTATTGCAAAAGTAATTACAAATTGAGCATGGTAGACGAAAAGTAATTATTGGAGGGTAAGGGTGCAACTTTCTCTTTTGAGTTTTTTACATAAAGAATTGCGTACACAATGTTTGTATAATTAGTTTTGGTCTATTACACTTTGGGTTGGTTTTGGATGAACTAAACAATTTATTAATTTATTTGAGTCATATTATATTGTTCTAATATTTTTTCTTCTTCATAATAAGTAATAAAATCAAAAAATCAGTCATACTTAAGACAAATGGCGAATTACACTAACGGTTCATATAGTTTGGGTTCGTGTCACTTTGATATCTGACTTTTCAATTATGACACATTTGATCATGAATTTTGAATCTTATTCCAAATAAGGACAATTAAAGATACTATTGTTTAATTTCAAGGGAAAAATCAAAATATAAAATAAATATCAAAAAATATTTTCAAATTTTTAAAAATTATTTCTACCCACTGAAGATAAAATTATGTAAAATTGATATCTTTTAGATATTTATTTATTTATTTATTTTTACCAAATTAATTTGTATTATGTATTTGGATAATGATCATGTACTTGGTGGTTGTTTTTATTTCCATTAAATTAGTTTTTATTTTTCCAAAAGTCAAATATGGCAACAACTTTGATATCATTATTAAACCAATCCATTAAATCAAAAAATCCAAAACTAAAAGCATTTTATATATTTAATATATCAATTACATATTAAAATCCTAACAACCGCCCATTACATGATCATCATCCAAATACATAATAAAAATTAATTTGGTAAAAAAAATAAATAAATGTCTAAAAGATTTAACAATTTTACATAATTTTAGTTTTGGTAGATAGAAATAATTTTTAAAAAATTAAAAATATTTTTTTTTATATTTATTTTTGTTAAATTAGTTTATATTTGATCAAATTGACAATTTTGCCCTTGAAATTAAGTAATGGGATATTCAATTGTCTTTATTTGGAATAAAATTCAAAATTTAGGGTCAAATGTATTATAATTAAAAAGTTAAGGACCAAAATGACATGAGTCCTAAACTATAAGGAGTGTTAGTGTAATTCACCCTACCTATTTTATTTTTGTTTTGTTTGGACTGTCAAGAACAAGGGAGAAAACTAAAACAAATTAGCCGCAAGATTACAAAAGATTTGGTTTTTTATATGATATGATTTTGATAGATACTTTTATATTACTCTAATAGCAAGCTTGGGTAATAAGAGTTACAAGCTCCTTAGGACTGGGGACATGTTTTGGCGGGAAGGTGTTAGAACTCCATTCTAATTATAATCATAATTCAGTCACCCTGAAAAATAGGGTTCAAAAAACACAAAACCTACAATTACAGTACTATGAGTACATACTTTGCCAATCATTCCATGCCATGTGTCCAATTACAATTATAATTCTAGTTCCCCTCATCTTTTCTCTTGTTCCACCCCCACATAGACCACACAAATTCAATGTCCAAAGTACACTAACACACCAATTTCAGTAACTGAAAACAGAGCATTATTATTATTATTATTATTATTATTATTATTATTAATCAGAACATCGAGAAAATCTCCAAAATTTAATTTTTGAGGCTTCGGTTCAAGCCCAGTTTGGAGAAACTGAAAACAAAGCATTATTATTATTATTAATCAAAAGATAGATTGAGAAATCTCCAAAATCCCATTTTTGAAGCTTCGATTCATGCCCAATTCGGAGAAACTGAAACAAAGCATTATTATTATTATTAATCAGAAGATTGAGAAAATCTCAAAAAATCCCATTTTGAAGCATCGGTTCAAGCCCAGTTCAAAGAAACTAAAAAACGAGAGCATATATTATTATTATTATTATTATTATTATTATTATTATTATTATTATTAATCAGAAGATTGAGAAAATCTCAAAATCCCATTTTTGAACTTCGGTTCAAGCCCAGTCCGGAGAAACTGAAAACAGTGCATTGTTATTATGATTATTATTAATCAGAAGATTGAGAAAATCTCCAAATCCCATTTTTGAAGCTTCGGTTCAAGCCCAGTTCGGAAAAACTGAAAATAGAGTATTTTTTTTTTATTATTATTATTATTAATCAGAAGATTGAGAAAATCTCGAAAATCCCATTTTTGAAGCTCTGGTTCAAGCCTAGTCGTAAGAACTGAAATAGCATTATATTATTATTATTATTATTATTATTATTATTATTATTATTATTCAGAAGATTGAAAAAATCTCCAAAATCCCATTTTTGAAGCATCGGTTCAAGCCCAGTTTGGAGACTATCAGATCATGGCTGCGGATTTTGTCACTAGGTGCAATATTTGGAAAGGCACTGCAAGAACTTGTAAAAAAGTTTTTTAATTTATTGGTGAAAATAAGTCTGCATTTTTTATATTCAATAACACAAGGAGCTGACAAAATCAAAGCAATATTGATGATAAGTTTCCTAGTTGTAAAAGAAAGAATGCAAGTGGACAGATATTCCATAGAGCAAATTGGGACAAAACCTCCATGATAAGCGGATGCCAACTTACGAAAGGGACTACCACCAAGGTTCTTCATTGAGCACAATGTCAGATGGGTGTTTGTTTCTATTTTGAGAACATTCTGGTTTAGTGGGAGTTTGATATTTATATTATGTTTATGTCAGCTTGCAAGTTTTTCTTGTAATAGATTAATTTTGAAAATGAAATAATCGTTTATTAGCATTGTTAGTTTGTGAGTATTG
>NW_021025712.1:1095474-1111935 GCF_004153795.1 Camellia sinensis | reverse complement strand
TATTATTATTATTATTATTATTATTATTATTATTATTATTATTATTATTATTATTATTATTCAGAAGATTGAAAAAATCTCCAAAATCCCATTTTTGAAGCATCGGTTCAAGCCCAGTTTGGAGACTTCAGTCCCAAGTAGTCTAGTCTGCTCTAGTTTGGTTGTCCATTAAATTCTATATATACATGTGCATTACATTGATAAGCAGAGGTACCCCACAAATTTCATCAAAGAGTTGTTCAATATATCACTTTCTGTCTCTCTGTGTTGGTTTGTTATTGTTCTTATATTCAACAACACCAAGAAGAAGAGAAAGATGGGTATTGGTAATCCTTCGTTTTTGTCTAAATTTATTGACATGTTGATGTTGGATAATGGTGATCCCTCTGATTGGGTTAAATACCATAAGAAGATAAAGGTTTCAAGAATAGGTCTTCTTAAACCTGATCGTGACACGAAATTGAAGGTGTTATGGCAATTCATCAATAACAGTGATGTTGATTTATTTGGGCTCACTATGTCTGAGTTACGCAACTTAACCCATAAGCCACTTTCTGATGATGATGATCATACTCACTCTGTCTCTGTCGACAAAGAGGGATCGAAGAAGAATGGTGTTGTTTCTCCAAATTCTATTGTTATTGATGTTGATGATGATGATGATGATGGTGATGATAGAGAAAGATCACCATTCAAAAAATTTGTTATATTCCCAAAAGGTAAAAGATATGAGCGCTGCAACAAGAAGAGTTTAGTTATAGTCCTGATCAATCACATGTCTGAGGCTGAGGCAACGATGAAAAAGAAGCCTATAAAAATTCGATGCAAGTTGAAGCTGCCAGACATGTCTTTTGTTTTGAAAAGGCGGCACAGTGATGGTGATTATGGTGATGATGAAGAAAAGGTCAGGAGAAAGAAGAAGAGGATGATTGTAAAGGCACCTGTAGTTCCACCAGAATTGCCTGTTGAATTCAAGAATCACATTGAAAGTTTGAATGGTAATGAATTGAATTTTTTATTGAAAAGTCACTGTACAACACAGACCTTAACCATTATCATGGGCGTCTATCTTTGCCATTAAGTCAAATTGATAATGGATTCCTCACGCCAGAAGAGAAGGACTTGCTCGAAACAAGAATTGGAAATCATAAGACATCCATTGGAGCCAAATTAACTGATCCGTCAAGAAAGGAATCCGATATATTTCTTAAGAAGTGGGACATACCTAAGAAAATAGGCAAAGTGAATTCAACTTATAATCTAAGGACAAGTTGGAATGATGTTGTGCAGAGCAACAGGCAGTGCGAATGAATGATTGTACAATTCTGGTCATTTCGGGTGGGCTCAAAATTGTGGTTCACTCTTGTTGAAGTGAGAAGGATTTAGTCGAAAAAACATTAGAGGTGTAGTTGCTCAAGTGAATGTAGAAGTTATTAATCAACTGAGATTATTTGTTGTTTTTTTTATTATTTTATACATAAAAGAGATTTTTTATATAGTTATTCATCTGATTATATTTTTCTTATAAGTTATTCACAAAATGTCTCAGATGTATACTTCACCTTTTATCAGTAATTGTATTGTCTGAGCTTTAATTTTGAATGTCATGTGATTCAGAATCAGCCAATTCTCTGTTGCCTACATCCTAAACCTTTTAATGTTATGGCATGGCTCTCGATTCCTTTCTGTCATAACTGGTTCCTCTGATCGTCCAATGGTTCGCGGATTTGTGCCATTTTTTGATGTCGAGAAGGGAAAAAGAAAGAGAATGTTTCTTGAAATTGAACCGCCAACATAACCATTCTGTCGTTCTTATGAGTCCAATTAGATTGTTTTAATGAGATCACTACTTTAATCGACATTGGTATAGTTCGGTTGTTGCAAGAATTATACTTTACGGTGCTTGCTCAACTGGATTTAAAATCTTGTGCAGTGAAATCCTGAAAACATAAAAGAATTTGAGACAAATTTTGCATACTTTCAAACAGGCAAGTAAAAAAAAGACAATTGTCGTAGCTGGATTTTGCTAGAAAACCAATTATAAGAAGCAAAAGCATGCTCGGATAGAAATCAAATTTATTAACTCTTAAGAGAACTGGGTATTGAATTGAGGACACAAATGTCTCGTTGCTCATGCATGCTTCACAATATTAGCCTAAAAAATCAACTTGTGTCAGGTTAATTAACATAAAAAAAAAAGCAACTACCCTTTAAAAAAAATAATAGCAAGAAAATTACAACATTAAGAATTTATATGATTTTAGGAATATACTGCAGAGTTGTTCTTATAGTTGTTATTGTGTATAGTGGATTTTTATCTTCGCTCCGTCGTAGACATAGGCATCTCGCCAAACCATGTATATGTGTACTTGTTCTTTTGTTGTTATTTTTGTGTCATTAAAACCACGTTCTTATATGATATTATCATTGTTTATGAACTAACAGGAAGTATTGCATCTTATAGAATCTCAAAATAATATTGTTTTGGGGACTTGAAAAGGAAAAGGGCAGGTTTTTTTGGTTCCAAAACAACGTCAAGCTCATTCTCTGGGGATTGTAGTTCCGGGAGCCAATAGCGAATAACAAATACAGGTCGAGAGATATCAAGGAGAAGGTGCAGTTAGTGAAACATATAGCTCAAATACAAGTATTTTGAAAGGAAAAAAGAAATAGCTATATACAGAGGATAATATTACTAGAAATGGAAACTTAAGGGAAGAGTTACAAGGTCGTTAGGACATGGTGCAGGATGGTGTTAGAAGTTCCTTGAAATTTGGACACCCAAAAAATAGGGGTAATGTACAATAACAGTTTCATAGGGACACGGTTGAGTACACTTTGCCATGTTAAAAAAAAAAAAACACACACACACACACTTTGCCAATCATATAATGCTATCTAATCCCCATTCCATTCTAGTTTTGGTATCCCTTTACATTACAATTTAGGAATCCGTTTTCATTATAATCTCTTTGATTTCATATTTAGTATAATATTTAGTGTATATAAATATGTATATGAATATCCCACAAATTTCACCTCTCATTCTCCAACTCATAGCAAACAGTTCTTCTACCAAATCATTCTTTGCCAATAAAATTTTGCAAAGATTGAAACTGTATTTGTGTTTAGGCATAATGAAGAGGAAGAGGAAGATGGAGGATGATGATAAGTTCAGTAGTGATGATGATTTCTTTAAGACGGACGATGATGATGAGGTAAGTGTTAATGATCCCTCCTCGAAGACCAACAATGAGTCGAGTATTGATTGGTGTAAATTTGTTCATAAGGTACAGGATGCAAAGGAGATTTTTCTCAAACTCAAAGGTGAGACTAAATTAAAAGTTTTACTGCCATTCATCAAGAACAGTGATCTTGATTTATACAAGATCACTGTGTTTATGTTACACAAAGCCAAAAATAACCCACTTCTTGATGATGTTCATACACACACAGTATGTAGTATCTCTGCCTCTGTCGTAGAATGGCATTGTTGTTGCTACTACATATTCTGTTAATAATGATCCAAAATCCCATTTTTGAAGCTTCGATTCAAGCCCAGTTCGGAGATACTGAAAACAGAGCATTATTATTATTATTATTATTATTATTATTATTATTATTATTATTATTATTATTATTATTATTATTAATCAAAAGATTGAGAAAATCTCCAAAATCCCATTTTTGAAGCTTCGGTTCTAGCCTAGTTTGGAGAAACTGAAAACAGAGCATTATTATTATTATTATTATTATTATTATTATTATTATTATTATTATTATTATTATTATTATTATTAATCAAAAGATTGAGAAAATCTCCAAAATCCCATTTTTGAAGCTTCGGTTCAAGCCTAGTTCGGAGAAACTGAAAACAAAGCATTATTATTATTATTAATCAAAAGATGGAGAAAATCTCCAAAATCCCATTTTTCAAGCTTCGGTACAAGCCTAGTTCGGAGAAACTAAAAATAGTGCATTATTATTATTATTATTGATCAGAAGATTGAGAAAATCACCAAAATCCCATTTTTGAAGCTTCGGTTCAAGCCCATTACGGACACTTCAGTCCCAAGTAGTCTAGTCTACCCTAGTTTAGTTGTCCATTGCATTCTATATATACATGTACATTACATTGATAAGCATAGGTATCCCATAAATTTCATCAAAGAGTTGTTCTACTAATCACTCTTTGTCTCTCTGTGTTGGTGTGTTATTGTTCTTATATTCAACAACACCAAGAAGAAGAGAAAGATGGGTGTTGATAATCCTTCGTTTTTGTCTAAATTTGTTGACATGTTGATGTTGGATAATGGTGATCCCTCTGTTTAGTCTAAATACCATAAGAAGATAGAGGTTTCATGAAAGGGTCTTCTTAAACCCGACCATAACACGAAATTGAAGGTGTTATGGCAATTCATCAATAACAGTCATGTTGATTTGTATGGACTCACTTTGTCGGAGTTACACAACTCAACCCATAAGCCACTTTTTGATAATGATGATCATACTCACTCTGTCTCTGTCGACAGAGAGGACTCGAAGAAGAATGGTGTTGTTTCTCCATGTTATTCTGTTATTGATGTTGATGATGATGATGATGATGATGGTGATGGTGATGATAGAGAATGATCACCATTTGGAAAATTTGTTATAATTCCAAAAGGGAAAAGATCAGAGCGCTGCAACAAGAAGAGTTCTGTTATAGTCCTGGTCAATCACATGTCTGATGCTGAGGCAACAATGACAAAGAAGACTATGAAAATTCGATGCAAATTGAAGTTGCCAGACAAGCCTTTTGTTTTGAAAAGGCGGCACAGTGATGGTGATTATGGTGATGATGAAGAAAAGGTTAGGAGAAAGAAGAAGAGGATGATTGTAAAGGCACCTGCAATTCCGCCAGAATTGCCTGCTAAATTCAAGAACCACATCGAAAGTTTGAATGGTATTGAATTGAACTTTGTGTTTGAAAAGTCACTATACAGCACAGACCTTAACCATAATCAGGGGCGTCTATCTCTGCCATTGAGTCAAATTGATAATGGATTCCTCACGAGAAAAGAGAAGGACTTGCTCGAAACAAGAACTGGAAATCATAAGACATCCATTGAAGCCAAATTAATTGATCCGCCAAGAAAGGAATCTGATATATTTCTTAAGAAGTGGGACATGCCTAAGAAAATTGGCAAAGTGAATTCAACTTATAATCTAATGACAAGCTGGAATGATGTTGTGGAGAGCAACAAGCAGTGCGAAGGAATGATTGTACAACTTTGGTCATTTTAGGTGGGCTCAAAATTGTGGTTCACTCTTGTTGAAGTGAAGAGGATTTAGGCAAAAAAACATTAGAGGTGTAGTTGCTCAAGTGAATGTGGAAGTTATTAATCAACTGAGATTATTTGTTGTTTTTTTTATTATTTTATACATAAAAGAGATTTTTTATATAGTTATTCATCTGATTACATTTTTCTTATTAGTTATTCACAAAATGTCTCAGATGTATGCTTCACCCTTTATCAGTAATTGTATTGTCTGAGCTTTAATTTTGAATGCCATGTGATTCAGAATCAGCCAATTCTCTGTTGCCTCCATCCTGAACCTTTTAATGTTATGGCATAGCTCTTAATTCCTTTCTGTCATAGCCGGTTCCTCTGAGTGTGCAATGGTTCGCGGATATGTGCCATTTTTTGATATTGGAAAGGGAAAAAGAAAGAGAAAGTTTCTAGAAATTGAACCGCCAACATAACCATTCTATTGTTCTTATGAGTCCAAATAGATTGTTTTAATGAAATCACTACTTTAATCGACATTGGTATAGTTCAGTTGTAGATGGGATTATACTTTACTATGCTCGCTCAACAAGATTTAAAATCTTGTGCAGTGAAAGCCAACGAAACCTTAAAAAAAAAAAAAAAAGAATTTGAGACAAATTTTGCATACATTCAAACAGGCAAGTAAAAAAAAGACAAATGTTGTAGCTAGATTTTGCTGGAAAACCAATTATAAGAAGCCAAAGCAAGCTCGGACAGAAATCAAATTTATTAACTCTTAAGAGAATTGGGTATTCAATTGAGGACACAAAGTCTCGTTGCTCATGCATGCTACACAATATTAGCCCACAAAATCAACTTGTGTAAGCAACTAACCTTTTAAAAAAAAATAATTGCAAGAAAATTACAACGCTAAGAATTTATATGATTTTGGGAATATACTGCAGAGTGGCTCTTACAGTATTTATTGTGTATAGTAGATTTTGATCTTTGCTCCGTCATAGACATTGGCATCTCGCCAAACCATGTATATGTGTACTTGTTCTTTTGTTGTTATTATTGTGTCATTGAAACAACGTTCTTATATGACATTATCATTGTTTA
This sequence comes from Camellia sinensis, assembly GCF_004153795.1. NCBI lineage: Eukaryota > Viridiplantae > Streptophyta > Magnoliopsida > Ericales > Theaceae > Camellia > Camellia sinensis. Next base: position 1,105,561 of record NW_021025712.1, on the reverse strand, counting down.
TGAACAAAAGGCAAATATTGGACCTTATAGTATCTCAAAATAATGTGTTTTTGGATAGGTGAAAAGGAAAAGGGGGCAGGTTTTTTCGGTTCCAAAACAACGTCAAGCTCATTCTCCAGGGATTGTAGTTCCAGGAGCTAATAGGGAATAGCAATTATAGGTCAACAGATATCAAGGAGAAGGTGTAGTTAGTGAAACATACAGCTCAAATACAATTATTTTGAAAAGAAAAAAAAAATAGCTATGTACAGAGGATAATATTACTGGAAGGAAGGCTTAAGGGAAGAGTTACAAGGTCTTTAGGACATGGTGCAGGATGGTGTTAGAAGTTCATTGAAGTTTGGACACCCTTAAAAACATGGGTAACGTATAATAACAGTTCCATAGGGACCACGTCTCATTCTCCACCTCACAATCTGCAATTCACAACAAATAGTTCTTCTATCAAATCATTCTATGCCAATAATCATTTGCAAAGAAGATTCAAACTGTATTTGTGTACAGGCATAATGAAAAGGAAGAGGAAGCTGGAGGATGATGATAAGTTCAGTAGTGATGATGATTTCTTTAAGATAGATGATGATGATGAGGTAAGTGTTAATGATCCCTCCCTCCTCGAAGACCAACAATGAGTCGAGTATTGATTGGTGTAAATTTGTTCATAAGGTAGAGAATGCAAAGGAGAATCTTCACAAACTCAAAGGTGAGACTAAATTGAAGGTTTTACGGCCATTCATCAAGAACAGTGATCTTGATTTATACAAGATCACTGTCTCTGAGTTACACAAAGCCAAAAATAACCCACTTCCCGATGATGTTCATAAAACATAGTATGTAGTATCTCTGGCTCTCTCGGCATAGAGGGATCGAAGAATGGCATTGTTGTTGTTGCTACATATTCTGTTAATAATGATCCAAAATCTCATTTTTGAAGCTTCGGTTCAAGCCCAGTTCGGAGAAATTGAAAACAAAGCATAATTATTATTATTATTAATCAGAAGATTGAGAAAATCTCCAAATCCCATTTTTGAAGCTTCGGTTCAAGCCTAGTTTGGAGAAACTAAAAACATAGCATTATTATTATTATTATTAATCAGAAGATGGAGAAAATCTCCAAAATCCCTTTTTTGAAGCTTCGGTTCAACCCTAGTTCGGAGAAACTGAAAACAAAGCATTATTATTATTATTAATCAGAAGATGGACAAAATCTCCACAATCCCATTTTTGAAGCTTCGGTTCAAGCCTAGTCTGGATAAACTGAAAACACAACATTATTATTATTAATCAGAAGATTGAGAAAATCTCCAAAATCCCATTTTTGAAGATTCGGTTCAAGCCCAATTTGGAGACTTCAGTCCCTAGTAGTCTAGTGTACTCTAGTTTAGTTGTCCATTGAATTTTATATATACATGTACATTACATAGATAAGCATAGGTATCCCACAAATTTCATCAAAGAGTTGTTCTATCAATCACTCTCTGTCTCTCTGTGTTGGTGTGTTATTATTCATATATTCAACAACACCAGGAAGAAGAGAAAGATGGGTGTTGATAATGCTTCTTTTATGTCTAAATTTATGACATGTTGATGTTGGATAATGGTGATCCCTCTAATTGGTCTAAATACCACAAGAAGATAGAGGTTTCAAGAATGGGTCTTTTTAAGCTCGACCGTGACGCGAAATTGAAGGTGTTATGGCAATTCATCAATAACAGTCATGTTGATTAATATGGGTTCACTATGTCTAAGTCACGAAACTCAACCCATAAGCCACTTTTTGATGATGATGACCATACTCACTCTGCCTCTGTCGATAGAGAGGGCTCGAAGAACAATGGTGTTGCTTCTCCATGTTCTTTTGTTATTGATGTGGATGATGATAATGATGATGATGATGATGATGATGGTGATGACAGAGAAAGATCACCATTTAGAAAATCTGTTGTAATCCCAAAAGAGAAAAGATCAGAGCGCTGCAATAAGAAGAGTTTTATTATAGTCCCGGTCAATTACATATCTGAGGTTGAGGCAACGATGACAAAAAAGCCTATAAAAATTCGATGTAAGTTGAAGCTGCCGGAAAGTCTTTTGTTTTGAAAAGGCGGCACAGTGATGATGATTATGGTGATAATAAAGGAAAGGTCAGGAGAAAAAAGAAGAGGATGATTGTAAAGGCACCTACAGTTCCACCAGAATTGTCTGCTGAATTCAAAAATCACATCGCAAGTCTGAATGGTACTGAATTGAATTTTGTGATTGAAAAGTCACTGTATAGCACAGACCTTAACCATAATCATAGACATCTATCCTTGCGATTGAGTCAAATTGATAATGGATTCCTCACGCAAGAAGAGAAGGACTTGCTCGAAACAAGAACTGGAAAGCATAAGACATCCATTGTAGCCAAATTAATTGTTCCGTCAAGAAAGGAATCTGATATATTTCTTGAGCAGTGGGACATGCCTAAGAAAATAGGCAAAGTGAATTCAACTTATAATCTAACGACAAGTTGGAATAATGTTTTGGAGAGCAACAAACAGTGCGAAGGAATGATTGTATAACTTTCATCATTTCAGTTGGGCTCAAAATTGTGGTTCACTCTTGTTAAAGTGAGGAGGATTTAGGCGAAAAAACATTAGAGCTGTAGTTGCTCAAGTGAATGTAGAAGTTATTAGTCAACTAAGATTATTTATTGTTTTTTTTTATTATTATTTTATACATAAAAGAGACTTTTTGTATAGTTATTCATCTGAGTATATTTTTCTTATTAGTTATTCACAAAATGTCTAATATGTGTACTTCACCTTTTATCAGTAATTGTATTGTTTGAGCTTTAATTTTAAATGTCATGTGATTCAGAATCAGCCAATTCTCTGTTGCCTCCATCCTGAACCTTTTAATGTTATGGCATGGCTCCCAATTCCTTTATGTCATAGCCGGTTCCTCTGAGCGTGCAATGGTTCGCAGATATGTGCCATTTTTTGATATCGGAAAGGGAAAAAGAAAGAGAATATTTCTTGAAATTAAATCGCCAACATTACCATTTTGTCGTTCTTATAAGCCCAATTAGATTGTTTTAATGAGTTCACTACTTTAATCGGTATTGGTATAGTTCGGTTGTAGCTAGAATTATACTTTACTGTGCTTGCTCAACAGGATTTAAAATCTTGTGTAGTGAAAGCCAATGAAACGCTGAAAACAAAAAAGAATTTGAGACAAATTTTGCATACATTCAGACAGGCAAGAAAAAAAAAAGAAGACAAATGTCGTAGTTAGATTTTGCTGGAAAGCCAATTATAAGAAGCAAAAGCAAGCTCGGGCAAAAATCAAATTTATTAACTCTTAAGAGAACTGGGTATTGAATTGAGGACACAATAGTGTCGTTGCTCATGCATGCTTCGCAGACCACAAAATCAACTTGTGTGAGGTTAATTAACATAAAACAAAAGCAACTAACCTTTAAAAAAAAATAATAGCAAAAAAATTACAACGTTAAGAATTTATATGATTTTGGGAATATACTGCAGAGTTGTTCTTATAGTTGTTATTGTGTATAGTGGATTTTTATCTTTGCCCCGTTGTAGACATAGGCATCTCCCCAAACCATGTATACGTATGCTGGTTCTTTTGTTGTTATTATTGTGTCATTGAAACCACGTTCTTATATGACATTATCATTGTTTATGAATTAACAGCAAGTATTGCACGTTATAATATCTCAAAATATTGTCATTTTGGGGAGGTGAAAAGGAAAGGGGGCAGGTTTTTTTGGTTCCAAAACAACGTCAAGCTCATTCTCCAGGGATTGTAGTTCCAGGAGCCAATAGCGAATAACAATTACAGGTCGAGAGATATCAAGGAGAAGGTGCAGTTAGTGAAACATATAGCTCAAATACAAGTATTTTGAAAAGAAAAAAAATCTCTATATACGGAGGATAATATTACTTGAAAGGGAAGCTTAAGGGAAGAGTTATAAGGTTGTTACGACATGGTGCAGGATGGTGTTAGAAGTTCCTTGAAATTTGGACACCCTTAAAAATAGGGGTAACGTATAATAACAGTTCCATAGGGACACTTTTGAGCAACCTTTGCCATGTTTCAAAAAAAATATGAAATCTGAGTACACTTTGCCAATCATATAATGCCATCTAATCCCCATTCCATTCTAGTTTAGGTATCCCTTTTCATTACAATTTTAGAATCCCTTTTCATTATAATCTCTTTGATTTCATATTTGGTATAATATTTATGGTATAATATTTACTGTATATAAATATGTACATGAATATCCCACAAATTTCACCTCTCATTCTCCAACTCACAACAAATAGTTCTTCTATCAAATCATTCTTTGCCAATAATGTTTTGCAAAGGTTCAAACTGTGTTTATGTTCAAGGATAATGAAGAGGAAGAGGAAGATGGAGGATGATGATAAGTTCAGTAGTGATGATGATTCCTTTAAGACATATGATGATGACGAGGTAAGTGTTAACGATCCCCCCTCGAAGGCCAACAATGAGTCGATTATTGATGGTTGTAAATTTGTTCATAAGGTAGAGGATGCAAAGGAGAATCTTCTCAAACTCAAAGGTGAGACTACATTGAAGGCTTTATGGCCATTCATCAAGAACAGTGATCTTGATTTATACAAGATCACTGTGTTCGAGTTACATAAACCCAACAATAACCCACTTCTAGAAGATGATCATACACACACAATATGTAGTATCTCTAGCTCTCTCGGCATAGAGGAATAGAAGAAGGGCATTGGTTTTGCTGCTGCATGTTTTGTTAATAATGATGGACAAAGATTGCCGACAGTTGCATTCACAGCCGACAAAAAAAAGGGAAAAAGATAAGAAATCAACTTTAATACTGACAATTCCTTAGTATCTAATCCTGTAACATGCTCACAAAAATATGAAAAGGTTGGTTGTTCGAAGTAGCGTCGTGCTGATTGAGATGCTGATGATTGCTATATACAGAGGATAAAGTTACTTGAAAGGGAAGCTTAAGGGAAAAGTTACAAGGTCGTTAAGACATGGTGCAGGATGGTGTTAGAAGTTCATTGAAATTTGGATGCCCTCAAAAACAGGGGTAACGTACAATAACAGTTCCATAGGGACACTGTTGAGTACACTTTGCCAATCATATAATGCCATGTAACCCCCATTCCATTCTAGTTTAGGTATCCCTTTTCATTACAATTTAGGAATCCCTTTTTAGCACAATCCTTTTGATTGCATATTTGGTATAATATTTAGTGTATATAAATATGTACATGAATATCCCACAAATTTCACCTCTCATTCTCCAACTCATAACAAACAGTTTTTTTATCAAATCATTCTTTGCCAATAATCTTTTGCAAAGATTCAAACTGTGCTTGTGTTCAGGCATAATGAAGAGGAAAAGGAAGATGGAGGATGATGATAAGTTCAGTAGTGATGACAATTTGTTTCAGACCTATGATGATGGCGAGGTAAGTGTTAATCATCCCGCCTCGAAGACAATCAATGAGTCAAGTATTGATGGTTGTAAATTTGTTCATAAGGTAGAGGATGCAAAGGAGAATCTTCTCAAACTCAAAGGTGAGACTAAATCAAAGGTTTTATGGCCATTCTTCAAGAACAGTGATCTTGATTTATACAAGATCACTGTGTTTGAGTTACACAAAGCCAACAATAACCCACTTCTAGATGATGATCATACACACACAGTATGTAGTATCTCTGGCTCTCTCCACATAGAGGGATAGAAGAAGGGCATTGGTTTTGCTGCTGCATGTTTTGTTAATAATGATGGACAAAGATTTTCGACAGATGCATTCACAGCCGACAAAGAAAGGGGAAAAAGATAAGAAATCAACTGTAATACTGACAACTCCTTAGGATCTAATCTTGTAACATGCTCACAAAAATCTGAAAAGGTTGGTTGTTCAAAGCATCGTCGTGCTGACTGAGATGCTGATGATTGCTATATACAGAGGATAATGTTACTTGAAAGGGAAACTAAAGGGAAGAGTTACAAGGTCGTTAAGACATGGTGCAGGATGGTGTTAGAAGTTCATTGAAATTTGAAAACCCTAAAAAACAGGGGTAACATACAATAACAGCTCCATAGGGACACTGTTGAGTACACTTTGCCATGCTCAAAAAAAGAAAAAAGAGTACACTTTGCCAATCATATAATGCCATGTAATCCCCATTCCATTCTAGTTTAGGTATCCCTTTTTATTACAATTTAGGAATCCCTTTTCAGTACAATCCCTTTGATTTGATATTTGGTATAATATTAGTGTCAATAAATATGTACATGAATATCCCACAAATTTCACCTCTCTTTCTCCAACTCACAACAAACAGTTCTTCTATCAAATCATTCTTTGCCAATAATCTTTTGCAAAGATTCAAACTGTGTTTGTGTTCAAGCATAACGGAGAGGAAGAGGAAGATAGAGGATGGTGATAAGTTCGGTAGTGATGATGATTTCTTTAAGACGTATGATGATGACGAGGTAAGTGTTAATGATCCCTCCTCGAAGACCAACAATGAGTTGAGTATTGATGGTTGTAAATTTGTTCATATGGTAGAGGATGCAAAGGAGAATCTTCTCAAACTCAAAGGTGAGACTAAATTGAAGGTTTTATGGCTATTCATCAAGAACAGTGATCCTGATTTATACAAGATCACCGTGTTTGAGTTACATAAACCCAACAATAACCCACTTCCAGATGATGATCATATACACACAGTATGTAGTATCTCTGGCTCTCTCGGCATAGAGGGATTGAAGAAGGGCATTATTGTTGCTACTGCGTGTTCTGTTAATAATGATGGACAAAGATTTGTTGACTGATGCATGGACAAAGATGTGCTGACTGATGCATTCACAGCCGACAAAGAAAAGGGAAAAAGATCAGAAATCAACTTCAATACTGACAAGTACTTAGTATCTAATCCTGCAACATGCTTACAAAAATCTAAAAAGGTTGGTTGTTCGAAGCAGCGTCGTGCTGTTTGTGATGACGGTGATTGCTATATACAGAGGATAATATTACTTGGAAGGGAAACTTAAGGGAAGAGTTACAAGGTCCTTAGGGCATGGTGTAGGATCTTGTTAGATGTTCATTGAGTTTTTGACAACCTTAAAAACAGAGGAAACATACAATGACAGTTCCATAGGGACAATGTTGGGTACACTTTTCCATGTTCAAAAAAAGAAAAAAAAGAAAGAAAGAAAAGAAAAAAGTGTACCCTTTGCCAATCTTGTAATGCCATCTAATCCCCATTCCATTCTAGTTTAGGTATCCCTTTTCTTTACAATTTAGATATCCCTTTTTCATTACAATCTCTTTGATCTCTTATATGGCATAATATTTAGTTAATATAAATATGTACATGAATATCCCATAAATTTCGCCTCTCATTCTCCAACTCACAACAAACAGTTCTTCTATCCTATCATTCTTTGCCAATAATCTTTTGCAAATATTCAAACTGTGTTTGTGTTCAAGCATAATGTGGAGGAAGAGGAAGATGGACAATGATGATAAGTTCAGTAGTGAAGATGATTTCTTTAAGACGGATGATGATGAGGGAAGTGTTACTGATCCCTCCTCGAAGACCAACAATGAGTCGAGTATTTATTGGTGTAAATTTGTTCATAAGGTAGAGGATGCCATGGAGAATCTTCTCAAACTTGAAGGTGACACTAAATTGAACATTTCACGGCCATTCATCAAGAACAGTGATCTTGATATATACAAGATCATTATCTTTCAGTTACCCAAAGCGAACAATGACCCACTTCCAGATGATGATCATACACACTGTATGTAGTATCTCTGGCTCTCTCAGCATCGAGGGATCAAAGAAAGGCATTTTTGTTGATACTGCACGTCTTGTTAATAATAATGGACAAAGATTGCCGACAGTTGCATTCACACCCGACAAAGAAAAGGGAAAAAGATCTGAAATCAACTTTAATACTATCAAGTCCTTAGTATCTAATCTTGCAACATGCTCACAAAAATCTAAAAAGGGTGGTTGTTCAAACCAGCAGCGTGCTAATAGAGATACTGATGATTGCTATATACAGAGGATAATGTTACTTCGAAGGGAAGCTTACGAAAAGAGTTACAAGGTTGTTCGGACGTGGTGCATGATGGTATTAAAAGTTCATTGAAATCTGGGCACCATTAAAAACAGGGGTAATGTACAATAACAGTTCCATAGGGACACTATTGAGTACACTTTGCCGAGTTCAAAAAAAAAAGTGAAAAAAGAGTTCACTTTGCCAATCATATAATGTGATCTAATTCTCATTCCATTCTAGTTTAGGTATCCCTTTTCATTATAATTTTGGAATCCCTTTTCATTACAATCTCTTTGATTTTATATTTGGTATAATATTTAGTGTATATAAATATGCACAAGAATATCCAACAAATTTCATCTCTCATTCTCCAACTCACAACAAACAGTTCTTCTATCAAATCATTCTTTGCCAATAATCTTTTGCAAAGATTCAAACTGTGTTTGTGCTCAAGCATAATGAAGAGGAAGTGGAAGACGGAGGATGATGATAAGTTCTACAATGATGATGATTTCTTTAAGACGGATGATGATGATGAGGTAAGTGTTAATGATCCCTCTTCGAAGACCAACTATAAGTCGAGTATGGATTGGTGTAAATTTGTTCATAAGGTAAAGGATGCAAAGGAGAATCTTCTCAAAATCAAAGGTGAGACTAAATCGAAGGTTTTACGGCCATTCATCAAGAACAGTGATCTTGATTTATACAAGATCACTGTTTTCGAGTTACACAATGCCAACAATAACCCACTTCAAGATGATGATCATACACACACAGTATGTAGTACCTTTGGCTCTCTCGGCATAGGGGATCAAAGAATGGCATTGTTGTTGCTGCTACATGTTTTGTTAATAATGATGGACAAAGATTGTCGACAGATGCATTGACAACCGACAAAGAAAAGGCAAATTCTTTGAAAACACTCTCTGAACCAGGCTAGTGTTCCAAGGTCAAACTGGACACACCAGGGAGAACAAGAACAATGGTTAGAGTAACTCCTGTGTGAGGTCTATTGTCTCGATTTACATAAACGGCAGAACAGTTCAAGACATTACGTTCACTGGTCAACCAGTAAATTCGATAGGCTTTCACTACGAAAGATTCAAGGCCAACAGCTACATTTTCTGATGCAGGGTTAGTCTGTATGCTCTCTCTCTTTCTGAGTCTTTGTTGATAAACGTTGAGCATTTGCTGTATTCGGTCAATTTTTATTCATGTGGGGGATTGTTGGAGAAAAATGGTTGAATAAGAAATTGCCTCATAAATGTGTATATAACTCACACATTTAAGGCTCATCAGTTTTACAAAATTGATTGGGCAGTTTTGCTAGCATTAGTTGCCAACCTTGATGGCTAGAGGCTCCTCCCCTCTCCCCCATGGTGTATAAAAGGAGGCCTTATTCCTTGAAAAAAATAGATAGAATTTTTTCTTGGCATCCATACCCTGTCAGTCTACTTCTCCTATAATTTTCTTCCTGAGAGAGAGTGCTGCCGTTGTCAGTTCGCTAAGCTAATCAGAAGGTGCTTCTGTTGTAGCTGGTAAAAACCGTCATATCCTGGGAAGTAGACGCCGGCGTACCTCCAGCACCCAACGGTGAGGCGGCGAATCTATTTTAAGGAGACTGTGGTATCACACAGGTTTCGGTTTGCTTCATTTAACCATTTTATATTTTATCTGTATTTTATTCAGCATGTTATATTTTCTGGGATTGAAGGTTTGTTTTGTTCATCTCATAATTTTGCAATATTCAATGTGAAATTATGTAATATGAGTAGTTTTTCCCAACAAGCTTAAAATAGATTCGACGTTTATCATAGAATTAGATTAATAGATTCATAGGTGTGTGTAATAATTTTGCATGTAATTGGCCACTGGTAGTACCAGGGAAGAAGAGTTCCATTGGTGCAATGTTAATTCACTGTATTTTTTGATTAATTTATTAATTTATGGTGTACCGGTTCATGCCTTGTATTTCTAGATTTACATGCT
>NW_021025712.1:1065114-1093535 GCF_004153795.1 Camellia sinensis | reverse complement strand
TCTTCGCTCGAGCCGAGAAGTCCGTCGCTCGAGCGTGCTTCTGGTTGCAGACCTGAGGGTTTGAGTTGTTGGCTCGAGCAAGCATTCTTTCGCTCGAGCGCACTTCTGAGTTTTTTGGCTCGAGCGAGTTTTCTGTGTCTGGTCGCTCGAGCGACAAAGGATTCGCTCGAGCGAGCGTGTTTTATATCAGCGGACAGTAGCGTTTTTTGAACATCACTTTTTCACTTCCTTTTTTCTTTCAAACCCTTGATCCGAGACTCTCTCTCTCTAAACCTACACTCTCTCTAGATTTGATCTCCCTAGAGTTGTGAATCTAGCAATACAAACCAGACCGCTCGAGCGAAGAAAGCTCGCTCGAGCCAAGAAATGCAGTTCTCAGGTCCAGAACCAGACGCAATCGCTCGCTCGAGCGAAGCCACTCTGGCTCGATCCACCAAGCACGAACTCAACTCTCGCTCGAGCGACCAACTCCTCGCTCGAGCGAAGGTCCAAAAATCTGGGCAGCAGCACTAGGCTCCCAAATGCAACCAACCTGTAACAAACCTGCCCAACACATCCTATAACTCAATATACAAAGTAAAAAGGATGCAAACTAGATAATAAACAAATACCAACATCCACGGACACAAGTCCGGATCACTGTACAACAAGGGTAAACCCGGGATCGCTATAAAGAATTTTTACAATAATTTTGCAAGAATCAGGATTATTGTAAGGATGATTGGATTTTGAGCTTAAACGATTAAATAAGCATCCATTTACTGTTTCATTGTAAGATTATTGCAAAAGTAATTACAAATTCAGCATGGTAGACGAAAAGTAATTATTGGAGGGTAAGGGTGCAACTTTTTCTTTTGAGTTTTTTACATAAAGAATTGCGTACACAATGTTTGTATAATTAGTTTTGGTCTATTACACTTTGGGTTGGTTTTGGATGAACTAAACAATTTATTAATTTATTTGAGTCATATTATATTGTTCTAATATTTTTTCTTCTTCATAATAAGTAATAAAATCAAAAAATCAGTCCTACTTAAGACAAATGGCGAATTACACTAACGGTTCATATAGTTTGGGTTCGTGTCACTTTGATATCTGACTTTTCAATTATGACACATTTGATCATGAATTTTGAATCTTATTCCAAATAAGGACAATTAAAGATACTATTGTTTAATTTCAAGGGAAAAATCAAAATATAAAATAAATATCAAAAAATATTTTCAAATTTTTAAAAATTATTTCTACCCACTGAAGATAAAATTATGTAAAATTGATATCTTTTAGATATTTATTTATTTATTTATTTTTACCAAATTAATTTGTATTATGTGTTTGGATGATGATCATGTACTTGGTGGTTGTTTTTATTTCCATTAAATTAGTTTTTATTTTTCCAAAAGTCAAATATGGCAACAACTTTAATATCATTATTAAACCAATCCATTAAATCAAAAATCCAAAACTAAAAACATTTTATATATTAAATATATCAATTACATATTAAAATCCTAACAACCGCTCATTACATGATCATCATCCAAATACATAATAAAAATTAATTTGGTAAAAAAAATAAATAAATGTCTAAAAGATTTAACAATTTTACATAATTTTAGTTTTGGTAGATAGAAATAATTTTTAAAAAATTAATTTTTTTTTCTTTATATTTTTTTTTGTTAAATTAGTTTATATTTGATCAAATTGACAATTTTGCCCTTGAAATTAAGTAATGGTATCTTCAATTGTCTTTATTTGGAATAAGATTCAAAATTTAGGGTCAAATGTATTATAATTAAAAAGTTAAGGACCAAAATGACATGAGTCCTAAACTATAAGGAGTGTTACTGTAATTCACCCTACCTATTTTATTTTTGTTTTGTTTGGACTGTCAAGAACAAGGGAGAAAACTAAAACAAATTAGCAGCAAGATTACAAAAGATTTGGTTTTTTATATGATATGATTTTGATAGATACTTTTATATTACTCTAATAGCAAGCTTCGGTAATAAGAGTTACAAGCTCCTTAGGACTGGGGACATGTTTTGGCGGGAAGGTGTTAGAACTCCATTCTAATTATAATCATAATGCAGTCACGCTGAAAACTAGGGTTCAAAAAACACAAAACCTACAATTACAGTACTATGAGTACATACTTTGCCAATCATTCCATGCCATGTGTCCAATTACAATTATAATTCTAGTTCCCTTCATCTTTTCTCTTGTTCCACCCCCACATAGGCCACACAAATTCAATGTCCAAAGTACACTAACACACCAATTTCAGAAACTGAAAACAGAGCATTATTATTATTATTATTAATCAGAACATCGAGAAAATCTCCAAAATTTAATTTTTGAGGCTTCGGTTCAAGCCCAGTTTGGAGAAACTGAAAACAAAGCATTATTATTATTATTATTATTAATCAAAAGATTGAGAAAATCTCCAAAATCCCATTTTTGAAGCTTCGATTCATGCCAAATTCGGAGAAACTGAAAACAAAGCATTATTATTATTAATCAGAAGATTGAGAAAATCTCAAAAATCCCATTTTTGAAGCATCGGTTCAAGCCCAGTTCAGAGAAACTGAAAACAGAGCATTATTATTATTATTATTATTATTATTATTATTATTATTATTATTATTATTAATCAGAAGATTGAGAAAATCTCCAAAATCCCATTTTTGAACTTCGGTTCAAGCCCAGTCCAGAGAAACTGAAAACGGTGCATTGTTATTATGATTATTATTAATCAGAAGATTGAGAAAATCCCCAAAATCCCAATTTTGAAGCTTCGGTTCAAGCCCAGTTCGGAAAAACTAAAAATAGAGTATTTTTATTATTATTATTATTAATCAGAAGATTGAGAAAATCTCCAAAATCCCATTTTTGAAGCTTCGGTTCAAGCCCAGTTCGAAGAAACTGATAACATAGCATTATTATTATTATTATTAATCAGAAGATTGAAAAAATCTCCAAAATCCCATTTTTGAAGCATCGGTTCAAGCCTAGTTTGGAGACTTCAGTCCCAAGTAGTCTAGTCTACTCTAGTTTGGTTGTCCATTGAATTCTATATATACATGTGCATTACATTGATAAGCAGAGGTATCCCACAAATTTCATCAAAGAGTTGTTCAATATATCACTCTCTGTCTCTCTGTGTTGGTCTGTTATTGTTCTTATATTCAACAACACCAAGAAGAAGAGAACGATGGGTATTGATAATCCTTCATTTTTGTCTAAATTTATTGACATGTTGATGTTGGATAACGGTGATCCCTCTGATTGGGCTAAATACCATAAGAAGATAAAGGTTTCAAGAATAGGTCTTCTTAAACCCGATCATGACACGAAATTGAAGGTGTTATGGCAATTCATCAATAACAGTGATGTTGATTTATATGGGCTCACTATGTCTGAGTTACGCAACTTAACCCATAAGCCACTTTCTGATGATGATGATCATACTCACTCTGTCTCTGTCGACAAAGAGGGCTCGAAGAAGAATGGTGTTGTTTCTCCAAATTCTGTTGTTATTGATGTTGATGATGATGATGATGACGGTGATGATAGAGAAAGATCACCATTCAGAAAATTTGTTATAATCCCAAAAGGTAAAAGATCCGAGCGCTGCAACAAGAATCACATCGAAAGTTTGAATGGTAATGAATTGAATTTTTTATTGAAAAGTCACTGTACAACACAGACCTTAACCATTATCATGGGCGTCTATCTTTGCCATTGAGTCAAATTGATAATGGATTCCTCACGCGAGAAGAAAAGAACTTGCTTGAAACAAGAACTGGAAATCATAAGACATCCATTGAAGCCAAATTAGTTGATCCGCCAAGAAAGGAGTCTGATATATTTCTTAAGAAGTGGGACATGCCTAAGAAAATAGGCAAAGTGAATTCAACTTATAATCTAATGACAAGCTGGAATGATGTTGTGGAGAGCAACAAGCAGTGCGAAGGAATGATTGTACAACTTTGGTCATTTTAGGTGGGCTCAAAATTGTGGTTCACTCTTGTTGAAGTGAAGAGGATTTAGGCAAAAAAACATTAGAGGTGTAGTTGCTCAAGTGAATGTGGAAGTTATTAATCAACTGAGATTATTTGTTGTTTTTTTTATTATTTTATACATAAAAGAGATTTTTTATATAGTTATTCATCTGATTATATTTTTCTTATTAGTTATTCACAAAATGTCTCAGATGTATACTTCACCTTTTATCAGTAATTGTATTGTCTGAGCTTTAATTTTGAATGTCATGTGATTCAAAATCAGCCAATTCTCTGTTGCCTCCATCCTAAACCTTTTAATGTTATGGCATGACTCTCGATTCCTTTCTGTCATAACCGGTTCCTCTGAGCGTGCAATGGTTCGCGGATATGTGCCATTTTTTGATATCGGGAAGAGAAAAAGAAAGAGAATGTTTCTTGAAATTGAACCGCAAACATAACCATTCTGTCGTTCTTATGAGTCCAATTAGATTGTTTTAATGAGATCACTACTTTAATCGACATTGGTATAGTTTGGTTGTAGCAAGAATTATACTTTACTGTGCTTGCTCAACAGGATTTAAAAGTTGTGTAGTGAAAGCCAATGAAATCCTGAAAACAGAAAAGAATTTGAGACAAATTTTGCATACATTCAAACAGGCAAGTAAAAAAAAGACAATTGTCGTAGCTGGATTTTGCTAGAAAACCAATTATAAGGAGCAACAGCATGCTCAGATAGAAATCAAATTTATTAACTCTTAATAGAACTGGGTATTGAATTGAGGACACAAATGTCTCGTTGCTCATGCATGCTTCACAATATTAGCCCACAAAATCAACTTGTGTCAGGTTAATTAACATAACAAAAAAAAAAGCAACTACCCTTTAAAAAAAATAATAGCAAGAAAATTACAACATTAAGAATTTATATGATTTTAGGAATATACTGCAGAGTTGTTCTTATAGTTGTTATTGTGTATAGTGGATTTTTATCTTCGCTCCGTCGTAGACATAGGCATCTCGCCAAACCATGTATATGTGTACCTGTTCTTTTGTTGTTATTATTGTGTCATTAAAACCACGTTCTTGTATGACATTATCATTGTTTATGAACTAACAGGAAGTATTGCATCTTATAGAATCTCAAAATAATGTTGTTTTGCGGACGTGAAAAGGAAAGGGGGGCAGGTTTTTTTGGTTCCAAAACAACGTCAAGCTCATTCTCCGGGGATTGTAGTTCCGGGAGCCAATAGCGAATAACAATTACAGGTCGAGAGATATCAAGGAAAAGGTGCTGTTAGTGAAACATATAGCTCAAATACAAGTATTTTGAAAAGAAAAAAAATCTCTTTCTACGGAGGATAATATTACTGGAAAGGGAAGCTTAAGGGAAGAGTTATAAGGTCGTTAGGACATGGTGCAGGATGGTGTTAGAAGTTCCTTGAAATTTGGACACCCTTAAAAATAGGGGTAACGTATAATAACAGTTCCATAGGGACAGCATGCTCGGATAGAAATCAAATTTATTAACTCTTAATAGAACTGGGTATTGAATTGAGGACACAAATGTCTCGTTGCTCATGCCTGCTTCACAATATTAGCCCACAAAATCAACTTGTGTCAGGTTAATTAACATAACAAAAAAAAAAAAAGCAACTACCCTTTAAAAAAAATAATAGCAAGAAAATTACAACATTAAGAATTTATATGATTTTAGGAATATACTGCAGAGTTGTTCTTATAGTTGTTATTGTGTATAGTGGATTTTTATCTTTGCTCCGTCGTAGACATAGGCATCTCGCCAAACCATGTATATGTGTACTTGTTCTTTTTTTTTTATTATTGTGTCATTAAAACCACGTTCTTATATGACATTATCATGGTTTATGAACTAACAGGAAGTATTGCATCTTATAGAATCTCAAAATAATGTTGTTTTGCGGACGTGAAAAGGAAAGGGGGGCAGGTTTTTTTGGTTCCAAAACAACGTCAAGCTCATTCTCCGGGGATTGTAGTTCCGGGAGCCAATAGCGAATAACAATTACAGGTCGAGAGATATCAAGGAAAAGGTGCTGTTAGTGAAACATATAGCTCAAATACAAGTATTTTGAAAAGAAAAAGGAAATTGCTATATACAGAGGATAATATTACTTGAAAGGGAAGCTTAAGGGAAGAGTTACAAGGTCGTTAGGACATGGTGCCGGATGGTGTTAGAAGTTCCTTGAAATTTGGACACCCTTAAAAACAGGGGTAATGTACAATAATAGTTCCATAGGGACACTGTTGAGTACACTTTGCCATGTTCAAAAAAAAAAAAAAAGGAGCACACTTTGCCAATCATATAATGCCATCTAATCCCCATTCCATTCTACTATAAGTATCCATTTACATTACAATTTAGGAATCCCTTTTCATTCTGATCTCTTTTATTTCATATTTGGTATAATATTTAGTGTATATAAATATGTATATGAATATCCCACAAATTTCACCTCTCATTCTCCAACTCATAACGAACAGTTCTTCTACCAAATCATTCTTTGCCAATAATCTTTTGCAAAGATTGAAACTGTGTTTGTGTTCAGGCATAATGACGAGGAAGAGGAAGATGGAGGATGATGATAAGTTCAGTAGTGATGATGATTTCTTTAAGACGGATGATGATGATGAGGTAAGTGTTAATGATCCCTCCTCGAAGACCAACAAGGGGTCAAGTATTGATTGGTGTAAATTTGTTCATAAGGTAGAGGATGCAAAGGAGAATCTTCTCAAACTCAAAGGTGAGACTAAATTAAAAGTTTTATGGCCATTCATCAAGAACAGTGATCTTGATTTATACAAGATCACTGTGTTTATGTTACACAAAGCCAAAAATAACCCACTTCTTGACGATGTTCATACACACACAGTATGTAGTATCTCTGGCTCTGTCGAAGAATGGCATTGTTGTTGCTGTTACATATTCTGTTAATAATGATCCAAAATCCCATTTTTGAAGCTTCGATTCAAGCCCAGTTCGGAGATACTGAAAACAGAGCATTATTATTATTATTATTATTATTATTATTATTATTATTATTATTATTATTATTATTAATCAGAAGATGGAGAAAATCTCCAAAATCCCATTTTTGAAGCTTCGGTTCAAGCCTAGTTCGGAGAAACTGAAAACAAAGCATTATTATTATTATTAATCAAAAGATGGAGAAAATCTCCAAAATCCCATTTTTCAAGCTTCGGTACAAGCCCAGTTCAGAGAAACTAAAGATAGCGCATTATTATTATTATTATTAATCAGAAGATTGAGAAAATCACCAAAATCCCATTTTTGAAGCTTCGGTTCAAGCCCATTTCGGACACTTCAGTCCCAAGTAGTCTAGTCTACTCTAGTTTAGTTGTCCATTGAATTCTATATATACATGTACATTACATTGATAAGCATAGGTATCCCACAAATTTCATCAAAGAGTTGTTCTATTAATCACTCTTTGTCTCTCTGTGTTGGTGTGTTATTGTTCTTATATTCAACAACACCAAGAAGAAGAGAAAGATGGGTGTTGATAATCCTTCAGTTTTGTCTAAATTTGTTGACATGTTGATGTTGGGTAATGGTGATCCCTCTGATTGGTCTATATACCACAAGAAGATAGAGGTTTCAAGAAAGGGTCTTCTTAAACCCGACCATAACACGAAATTGAAGGTGTTATGGCAATTCATCAATAACAGTCATGTTGATTTGTATGGGCTCACTATGTCGGAGTTACGCAACTCAACCCATAAGCCACTTTTTGATAATGATGATCATACTCACTCTGTCTCTGTCGGTAGAGAGGGCTCGAAGAAGAATGGTGTTGTTTCTTGATGTTCTTCTGTTATTGATGTTGATGACGATGATGATGATGATAATGATGATGATGATGATGATAGAGAAAGATCCCCATTGGGAAAATTTGTCATAATCCCAAAAGGGAAAATATCAGAGCGCTGCAACAAGAAGAGTGCTATTATAGTCCTGGTCAATCACATGTCTGATGCTGAGGCAATAATGACAAAGAAGACTATGAAAATTCGATGCAAATTGAAGTTGCAAGACAAGGCTTTTGTTTTGAAAAGGCGGCACAGTGATGGTAATTATGGTGATTATGGTGATGATGAAGAAAAGGTTAGGAGAAAGAAGAAGAGGATGATTGTAAAGGCACTTGCAATTCCGCCAGAATTGCCTGCTAAATTCAAGAACCACATCGAAAGTTTGAATGGTATTGAATTGAACTTTGTGTTTGAAAAGTCACTATACAGCACAGACCTTAACCATAATCAGGGGCGTCTATCTCTGCCATTGAGTCAAATTGATAATGGATTCCTCACGAGAAAAGAGAAGGACTTGCTCGAAACAAGAACTGGAAATCATAAGACATCCATTGAAGCCAAATTAATTGATCCGCCAAGAAAGGAATCTGATATATTTCTTAAGAAGTGGGACATGCCTAAGAAAATTGGCAAAGTGAATTCAACTTATAATCTAATGACAAGCTGGAATGATGTTGTGGAGAGCAACAAGCAGTGCGAAGGAATGATTGTACAACTTTGGTCATTTTAGGTGGGCTCAAAATTGTGGTTCACTCTTGTTGAAGTGAAGAGGATTTAGGCAAAAAAACATTAGAGGTGTAGTTGCTCAAGTGAATGTGGAAGTTATTAATCAACTGAGATTATTTGTTGTTTTTTTTATTATTTTATACATAAAAGAGATTTTTTATATAGTTATTCATCTGATTACATTTTTCTTATTAGTTATTCACAAAATGTCTCAGATGTATGCTTCACCCTTTATCAGTAATTGTATTGTCTGAGCTTTAATTTTGAATGCCATGTGATTCAGAATCAGCCAATTCTCTGTTGCCTCCATCCTGAACCTTTTAATGTTATGGCATAGCTCTTAATTCCTTTCTGTCATAGCCGGTTCCTCTGAGTGTGCAATGGTTCGCGGATATGTGCCATTTTTTGATATTGGAAAGGGAAAAAGAAAGAGAAATTTTCTAGAAATTGAACCGCCAACATAACCATTCTATTGTTCTTATGAGTCCAAATAGATTGTTTTAATGAAATCACTACTTTAATCGACATTGGTATAGTTCAGTTGTAGATGGGATTATACTTTACTATGCTCGCTCAACAAGATTTAAAATCTTGTGTAGTGAAAGCCAACGAAACCTTGAAAAAAAAAAAAAAAAAAAAAAAAAATTAAAAAAAAAAAAAACGAATTTGAGACAAATTTGGCATACATTCAGACAGGCAAGTAAAAAAAAGACAAATGTTGTAGCTAGATTTTGCTGGAAAACCAATTATAAGAAGCAAAAGCAAGCTCGGACAGAAATCAAATTTATTAACTCTTAAGAGAATTGGGTATTGAATAGAGGACACAAAGTCTCCTTGCTCATGCATGCTTCACAATATTAGCCCAGAAAATTAACTTGTGTAAGCAACTAACCATTAAAACAAAAAATTGCAAGAAAATTACAACGTTAAGAATTTATATGATTTTGGGAATTTACTGCAGAGTGGCTCTTATAGTATTTATTGTGTATAGTAGATTTTCATCTTTGCTCCGTCGTAGACATTGGCATCTCGCCAAACCATGTATATGAGTACTTGTTCTTTTGTTGTTATTATTGTGTCATTGAAACCACGTTCTTATATGACATTATCATTGTTTATGAACAAAAGGCAAGTATTGCACCTTATAGTACCTCAAAAAAATGTTATTTTGCGGAGGTGGAAAGGAAAGCGGGCAGGTTTTTTCGGTTCCAAAACAACATCAAGCTCATTCTCCAGGGATTGTAGTTCCAGGAGCCAATAGGGAATAACAATTACAGGTCAAGAGATATCAAGGAGAAGGTGTAGTTAGTGAAACATACAGCTCAAATACAAGTATTTTGAAAAGAAAAAAAAATAGCTATGTACAGAGGATAATATTACTTGAAAGGAAAGCTTAAGGGAAGAGTTACAAGGTCGTTAGGACATGGTGCAGGATGGTGTTAGAAGTTCATTGAAATTTGGACACCCTTAAAAACATAGGTAACGTATAATAAACGTTCCATAGGGACCACGTCTCATTCTCCACCGCTCAATCTCCAATTCACAACAAATAGTTCTTCTATCAAATCATTCTATGCCAATAATCATTTGCAAAGATTCAAACTGTATTTGTGTACAGGGATAATGAAAGGGAAGAGGAAGGTGGAGGATGATGATAAGTTCAGTAGTGATGATGATTTCTTTAAGATGGATGATGATCATGAGGTAAGTGTTAATGATCCCTCCCTCCACGAAGACCAACAATGAGTCGAGTATTGATTGGTGTAAATTTGTTCATAAGGTAGAGAATGCAAAGGAGAATCTTCACAAACTCAAAGGTGAGACTAAATTGAAGGTTTTACGGCCATTCATCAAGAACAGTGATCTTGATTTATACAAGATCACTGTCTCTGAGTTACACAAAGCCAAAAATAACCCACTTCCCGACGATGTTCATACAACATAGTATGTAGTATCTCTGGCTCTCTCGGCATAGAGGGATCGAAGAATGGCATTGTTGTTGCTGCTACATATTCTGTTAATAATGATCCAAAATCTCATTTTTGAAGCTTCGATTCAAGCCCAGTTCGGAGAAACTGAAAACAACGCATAATTTTTATTTTTATTAATCAGAAGATTGAGAAAATCTCCAAATCCCATTTTTGAAGCTTCGGTTCAAGCCTAGTTTGGAGAAACTAAAAACAGAGCATTATTATTATTATTATTAATCAGAAGGTGGAGAAAATCTCCAAAATCCCATTTTTGAAGCTTCGGTTCAACCCTAGTTCGGAGAAACTGAAAACAGAGCATTATTATTATTATTAATCAGAAGATGGAGAAAATCTCCACAATCCCTTTTTTGAAGCTTCGGTTCAAGCCTAGTCTGGATAAACTGAAAACACAACATTATTATTATTAATCAGAAGATTGAGAAAATCTCCAAAATCCCATTTTTGAAGATTCGGTTCAAGCCCAATTTGGAGACTTCAGTCCCTAGTAGTCTAGTCTACTCTAGTTTAGTTGTCCATTGAATTTTATATATACATGTACATTACATAGATAAGCATAGGTATCCCACAAATTTCATCAAGGAGTTGTTCTATCAATCACTCTCTGTCTCTCTGTGTTGGTGTGTTATTGTTCATATATTCAACAACACCAGGAAGAAGAGAAAGATGGGTGTTGATAATCCTTCTTTTATGTCTAAATTTATTGACATCTTGATGTTAGATAATGGTGATCCCTTTAATTGGTCTAAATACCATAAGAAGATAGAGGTTTCAAGAATGGGTCTTTTTAAACTCGACCGTGACACGAAATTGAAGGTGTTATGGCAATTCACCAATAACAGTCATGTTGATTAATATGGGCTCACTATGTCTGACTCACGCAACTCAACCCATAAGTCACTTTTTGATGATGATGACCATACTCACTCTGCCACTGTCGATAGAGAGGGCTCGAAGAAGAATGGTGTTGCTTCTCCATGTTCTTTTGTTATTGATGTGGATGATGATGATGATGATGATGGTGATGACAGAGAAAGATCACCATTTAGAAAATCTGTTGTAATCCCAAAAGAGAAAAGATCAGAGTGCTACAACAAGAACAGTTTTATTATAGTCCCGGTTAATCACATATCTGAGGTTGAGGCAACGATGACAAAGAAGCCTATAAAAATTCGATGCAAGTTGAAGCTGCCGGTCAAGTCTTTTGTTTTGAAAAGACGGCACAGTGACGATGATGATGGTGATAATAAAGAAAAGGTCAGGAGAAAAAAGAAGAGGATGATTGTAAAGGCACCTGCAGTTCCACCAGAATTGCCTGCTGAATTCAAAAATCTCATCGAAAGTCTGAATGGTACTGAATTGAATTTGCTGATTGAAAAGTCACTGTACAGCACAGACCTTAACCATAATCACAGGCATCTATCTTTGCCATTGAGTCAAATTCATAATGGATTCCTCACGCAAGAAGAGAAGGACTTGCTCGAAACAAGAACTGGAAAGCATAAGACATCCATTGTAGCCAAATTAATTGTTCCGTCAAGAAAGGAATCTGATATATTTCTTAAGAAGTGGGACACGCCTAAGAAAGTAGGCAAAGTGAATTCAACTTATAATCTAACGACAAGTTGGAATAATGTTCTGGAGAGCAACAAACAGTGCGAAGGAATGATTGTATAACTTTCATCATTTCGGTTGGGCTCAAAATTGTGGTTCACTCTTGTTGAAGTGAGGGGGATTTTGGCAAAAAAATATTAGAGGTGTAGTTGCTCAAGTGAATGTAGAAGTTATTAATCAACTAAGATTATTTGTTGTTTTTTATTTTATTTTATACATAAAAGAGACTTTTTGTATAGTTATTCATCTGAGTATATTTTTCTTATTAGTTATTCACAAAATGTCTAATATGTGTACTTCACCTTTTATCAGTAATTGTATTGTCTGAGCTTTAATTTTAAATGTCATGTGATTCAGAATCAGCCAATTCTCTGTTGCCTCCATCCTGAACCTTTTAATGTTATGGCATGGCTCCCAATTCCTTTATGAGTGAATTCAACTTATAATCTAACGACAAGTTGGAATAATGTTCTGGAGAGCAACAAACAGTGCGAAGGAATGATTGTATGACTTTCATCATTTCGGTTGGGCTCAAAATTGTGGTTCACTCTTCTTGAAGTGAGGAGGATTTTGGCAAAAAAATATTAGAGGTGTAGTTGCTCAAGTGAATGTAGAAGTTATTAATCAACTAAGATTATTTGTTGTTTTTTATTTTATTTTATACATAAAAGAGACTTTTTGTATAGTTATTCATCTGAGTATATTTTTCTTATTAGTTATTCACAAAATGTCTAATATGTGTACTTCACCTTTTATCAGTAATTATATTGTCTGAGCTTTAATTTTAAATGTCATGTGATTCAGAATCAGCCAATTCTCTGTTGCCTCCATCCTGAACCTTTTAATGTTATGGCATGGCTCCCAATTCCTTTATGTCATAGCCGGTTCCTCTGAGCGTGCAATGGTTCGCAGATATGTGCCATTTTTTGATATCGGAAAGGGGAAAAGAAAGAGAATATTTCTTGAAATTGAATCGCCAACATTACCATTTTGTCGTTCTTATGAGTCCAATTAGATTGTTCTAATGAGATCACTACTTTAATCAGTATTGGTATAGTTCGGTTGTAGCTAGAATCATACTTTACTGTGCTTGCTCAACAGGATTTAAAATCTTGTGTAGTGAAAGCCAATGAAACGCTGAAAATAAAAAAGAGTTTGAGACAAATTTTGCATACATTCAGACAGGCAAGTGAAAAAAAAAAGACAAATGTCGTAGCTAGATTTTGCAGGAAAGCCAATTATAAGAAGCAAAAGCAAGCTCGGACAAAAATCAAATTTATTAACTCTTAAGAGAACTGGGTATTGAATTGAGGACACAATAGTGTCGTTGCTCATGCATGCTTCGCAGCCCTCAAAATCAACTTTTGTGAGGTTAATTAACATAAAACAAAAGCAACTAACCTTTAAAAAAATAAAAATAATAGCAAGAAAATTACAATGTTAAGAATTTATATGATCTTGGGAATATACTGCAGAGTTGTTCTTATAGTTGTTATTGTGTATAGTGGATTTTTATCTTTGCTCCGTTGTAGACATAGGCATCTCCCCAAACCATGTATACGTATGCTGGTTCTTTTGTTGTTATTATTGTGTCATTGAAACCACGTTCTTATATGACATTATCATTGTTTATGAATTAACAGCAAGTATTGCACGTTATAATATCTCAAAATATTGTCATTTTGGGGAGGTGAGAAGGAAAGGGGGCAGGTTTTTTTGGTTCCAAAACAACGTCAAGCTCATTCTCCAGGGATTGTAGTTCTAGGAACCAATAGCGAATAACAATTACAGGTCGAGAGATATCAAGGAGAAGGTGCAGTTAGTGAAACATATAGCTCAAATACAAGTATTTTGAAAAGAAAAAAAATTGCTATATACAGAGGATAATATTACTTGAAAGGGAAGCTTAAGGGAAGAGTTATAAGGTCATTAGGACATGGTGCAGGATGGTGTTAGAAGTTCCTTGAAATTTGGACACCCTTAAAAATAGGGGTAACGTATAATAACAGTTCCATAGGGACACTTTTGAGCAACCTTTGCCATGTTTCAAAAAAAATATGAAATCTGAGTACACTTTGCCAATCATATAATGCCATCTAATCCCCATTCGTCAAGCTCATTCTCCAGGGATTGTAGTTCTAGGAGCCAATAGCGAATAACAATTACAGGTCGAGAGATATCAAGGAGAAGGTGCAGTTAGTGAAACATATAGCTCAGATACAAGTATTTTGAAAAGAAAAAAAATTGCTATATACAGAGGATAATATTACTTGAAAGGGAAACTTAAGGGAAGAGTTATAAGGTCATTAGGACATGGTGCAGGATGGTGTTAGAAGTTCCTTGAAATTTGGACACCCTTAAAAATAGGGGTAACGTATAATAACAGTTCCATAGGGACACTTTTGAGCAACCTTTGCCATGTTTAAAAAAAAATATGAAAGAAGAGTACACTTTGCCAATCATATAATGCCATCTAATCCCCATTCCATTCTAGTTTAGGTATCCATTTTCATTACAATTTTTGAATCCCTTTTCATTATGATCTCTTTGATTTCATATTTGGTATAATATTTACTGTATATAAATATGTACATGAATATCCCACAAATTTCACCTCTCATTCTCCAACTCACAACAAACAGTTCTTCTATCAAATCATTCTTTGCCAATAATCTTTTGCAAAGATCCAAACTGTGTTTGTGTTCAAGTATAATGAAAAGGAAGAGGAAGATGGGGGATGATGTTAAGTTCAGTAGTGATGATGATTTCTTTAAGATGGATGATGATGATGAGGTAAGTGTTAATGATCCCTCCTCGAAGACCAACAATGAGTCGAGTATTAATTTGTGTAAATTTGTTCATAAGGTAAAGGATACAAAGGAGAATCTTCTCAAACTCAAAGATGAGACTAAATTTAAGGTTTTATGGCCATTCATCAAGAACAGTGATCTTGATTTATACAAGATCACTGTGTTTATGTTACAGAAAGTCAAAAATAACCCACTTCTTGACGATGTTCATACACAAACAGTATGCAGTATCTCTAGCTCTCTCGACATAGAGGGATCGAAGAATGGCATTGTTGCTGCTGCTACATGTTCTATTAATAATTCTTGACAGAGATTGCAAATAGATGCATTTACACTCGACAAGGAAAAGGGAAAAAGATCATAAATCAACTTTAATACTGACTAGTCCTTAGTATCTAATCCTGCAACATGCTCACGAAAATATGAAAAGGTTAGATGTTCAAAGCAGCGTCGTGATGATAGAGATGATGATGATGATGACGATGATGATGGTGATGATGAAGAAAGGGTAGTAGTTGTACTAGACCAGCAGCCAACTTCATAAAGATCGAGAGGTTTCTAAGGCAATTTTGGTGATCTAAAAGAAAATCTACAGCACAGACGTTACCGCTAGTTAGGGTTGTCTGTCAATGCCACTAAGACAAATCAAAAATATGGAATTTCTCAGCAAAGAGGAAAAGGATTTGCTCCTCGAGCGGGGAGGGATAGCGGTAAAGCTAATTGATCTAGCAGATGAGAATTGTGAAGTGTATAATGTAAATCTAAAGCAGTGGAAATTGAAAAATACCTCAAATTACTGTCTAGTGATCGGGTGGAACACATTTATGACGAATAACAGGCTGGAAGTAGGTATGACAGTGCAGGTCTGGGATTTTCAGGTGGACTCTAAGTTGTGGTTTTCTCTTGTTAAGATTTAAAACTAGTTGATTTAGATTGTCTTTTTTTGGGGGGGGGGGTAATGGTTTAGTATTAAAATTTGTGAATATATATAAATTCATTAACAATATAAGATAGTTACATTGCTTCAAATCTAAATGTGATGTTAGAAATCATGCTTTCTGAGAGGGGGATTTATACCTAGTAAATGGGCTGAGCTAGTGTGGGCTTAGGCCAAATTGCGAGACTATATAACCAAGCTGACATAGCTAATTGTGGTCTGGGCCAAAGATCTGGATCGCATGGTTGACCTAGTCCTAGATTCAGGATGTAGGACCAGGCTAGTTGCTCAAATCATGAGTCGAGCTAGATGGTGTGTTCAACTGGGCTAGATGTTCCTTCTATCCGCTGAGGTCAAGCGGGATTTGCCTTAACGAATAAGTGGAAGTGAATTGAATGTGGCGAACCCAAGTTGGTTTATTAGCTCAGCCTAGAAGATTAGTCAGGATTGGTGAGCTAGGTCAGACTGGGTTGTGGATAGCTCGACGAGAATTGTCGCGTGACCCAATCAGAGTGCGAAAAGGAGATTCCACCATTCATACAAGTCAATACCATTAAGCTGTTTTGTCGATGTCGTTTGCTAGTATTGACGCATACACATGTAAGGTAGTGAGAGAATAGCACATCCACGTGTCCAGGAAAAGACGAGCAGGGTAGTGCGTGCAGAAACTATATAAACTGCGCAGCGCCTCCAGACAGGAGGTCTGGAATTCTTGCTACCAAAGCTATCTCTCTTTTGTCTCTTTTGGCTCTATCTTCTTCTCCAAGTGTACTAATTTGACCGTCGGAGGGGTTTTCCGGCAACACACCTGTTGGGTAGCTCACCGTCATTTTGTTCTCAAGTTGAACGACGTCATTCAAAATAACGCGGAGCTTGGACCCAAGGAGTACAGAGAGCGATGGATATTTCCTCCTCGTATACTTTCCTATCCTCTTTTTTATTTTCAATTTCAATTAATTGAAGCACAAAGCAATACTGAAAAATCTATTTAGTTGGGTTTTAAATCAATTTGCATATCCTAGATGACTGCCTATATGTTTCCATGATAACCCAAAAAATAATAAAATAAAAAACCAAAAAACTAATATTTCAGTGTAATTAAAAATTTCAAAAAAAAAAGGGAGCAATATATTTCGCAGAACATTGAATCACACAATAAAATTGGAAAACTTGAAATTTGTTTTCGTTGAGAGTTGAACTCAAGACCTCCCACGTACTAAACTGGTGCTCTAACCAACTGAGCTACAAAAGCTATACTGTTGGCTTTTAAAAAATAATAATTCTTATACATACAAAATAAGATCCAGTTCTCCAGCTGGGTTATTTTTAATTTTATTATTAGTTATGATTTTATTATTGTGAAATTGTTGTTATGTAATTTTTTTTGGTTAAGTTGTTATGTATGCTTTTTATAGATTTCATGTCATTGTTATCATAAGTGTCTACATAGGTTGCGTTATGTCAAGTTGTGAAAATGATTCTTAAGCTTGCTCATGTACTCAACCCAACATGTTTTTTTTTTGGTAATGGGTAACTTGCGATCAAAACCTCAAGCTCAAGCCTTGACAAACGGGCCAATGAAGGCCTTACGAGCTTAGCCCAGTGGGTTGAGATATTCATGCTTATTTTTTGAAAATTTTTCCTTTCAATTTTCTCATTTTTTTATCAAGCTGATAAACAAGACAACGGGAGCTTAGCCTAATGAGCTGAGAGATTTTTGGAATTTTTTTTATATTTTTGTATTTTTTGTCGAGTGGATGAACAAACCAACAAACTGGAACAATGAGTGTGTTGATGGGCTGGGACTCAAATCCTAGGTCCACCTTAGCTTAAGCCTCACTTGAGTTGGACCAGGCGACTTGGGCATAGACTTAGGTCTCATTTGTTAGCTATACATTTTAGCTAAAAAGTCACTATAAGCTATTACATCACTATCTCTACTTTTTTTGCACATCTTTTTGTACAAAGTCAAAAAATTACTAAAATAACATGTTCCCAAACGATGCCTTAGACCAAGTAAAAGCCTGTAGAATGGTTTGTATTCGGACCAAATAATGATCCTTAAGGCCTTGTTTATTTGGCGAATTAGGTTGGATGTGATTATGAATACGGTGGGATTGAGTGAGGAAATTATTAATGCGGTAACATTAAATTGGAAATGTAAGATCAAGTGTATTTGTTTGTGTAATAGTGTGGTGGTATTATTTAGTTAAAACTAAAATTTATAAAATTACCTAAAAGTCTTCATTTTACAAAAGATTTCTTTATTATTTTTGTAAAATGAGGGTAGCCAATCGTTTGTGTTGATTTGTCAATTTTGAAACAACAATCTAAATCTCTTTCATACATGCTAGATGATTTAGATTGTCAATTTTAGTTGTTTGGGACTTGTTGTGATTAAATCTTTTACGAATCACGAATCATGTAGGTTTTTTAATTGGTATTAGAGCGGGTCACTCTGTGTTTTTAAATAAAACTATAGGAGTGTGATTTTGTGTGATTCGTGTCATGGATTCAATTCGCGAAGGTAACTCGACCCATAGACCTCCTTTACTTGATGGGACAAACTATTCTTATAGAAAAGCTCGTATGAGGGCATTTTTAAAATCTATTGATGAGAAAGTTTGGCACTCTATTATCTATGGGTGGAGTGAACCTGTTATTACCATTGATGGTATTGATATCCCCAAACTAATTGATAAATGGGGCGCAATTGATTATCAAAATTCAAGTTGGAATAGTAAAGCGCTCAATTCTCTCTTTTACTCCGTCAAACTAGAAGAGTTCTGTTGTATTTGTATGTGTGAGGTAGCAAAAGAGGCTTAGGCCATTCTTGAAACTATTCACGAGGGTACTACTGCTGTTAAAAGATCAAAACTTCAATGTCTCACCTCTTCTTTTGAAATTCTTTTTATGCGAGATGATGAGACATTTGATGATTTTTATGCCAAACTTAGTGACATCGTGAATTCATGTTTCACACTTGGTGAAAAAATTCTTGGATCTAAAGTTGTTGGTAAAATTTTGAGGTCCTTACCCTGACAAGTTCCAATCAAAAGTGACAGCTATAGAGGAGGGTCAGGATGTTGAAAACATCAAGCTTGATTAGATGGTTGGAAAGCTGCAGACTTATGAAGCCCATCAGATTTCTAAGAAAAAAAAAAAGATAGTGTGGCTTTTACTAGTGTTCATAAGACTGCTAAGAACCCTAAGGTAGAAATTGATCTAGAGTCTGAAATGACGGCTATGTTTGCCAATTAGTTTTTAAAAAAAATTAAAGAAAAAGAAGCCTAATTTCAAGGACTCTAGTTCTAAAGAAAAAGGTAATGAAAAATTTAAAAATGTTCCTCCCAAAGTCGCTCCGAAAGTTGAGAATAAGAGTTTAAGAAGACAAGGAGTCAAGTGCTATGAATGCCAAGGGTTTGGGAATATAGCACTCGAATGTCCTTAAAAAAAGAACTAGAAGAAAGTGTACACAGTGACTTGGGATGATAAAAGCAGGTTAGAGCAAAAACAGAAGGAACTGAATCTGGTGAAGACGGAGACAATACTTACATGGCATTCTACTCTTGCTTCACTTAACCAATTTCAAAGTTGGTCGGTTTTGCTCGTGGTCCTAGTGTGCCTCGTGCTCGTACTTTCTATGGAAGCAATTATATGTATTGGAAATGTAGAATGAGAGTCTATTTCAGAGCTTGGGATCCTGAAGGTTGGCGCACAATTGAAGAGAATGTTGAAGCACCATTTGTAATCAATCAGGTCACCAATCAAAAGCTTTCCAAGCCGACAAAGCAATGGAATGATATTGAAAAAATTGATATGGAGAGCAGTGAAAGAGTTCTGAACACCATCCGTGAAGCAATTTCTAAAGAAGAATAACAACGGATTGCTTACTACAAGTATGCCAAAAAAGCATGGGAAGTGCTTATGCAGTTCCATGAAAGAGGAGTCTTCTTCAGAACTATCCAATAATCTTCATGCCTTAGTTGCTCGACTGGATGTGCTTGAGGAGAAAGAGAAACAAAAAGAAGATGATAAAACCTCGGAAGACAATGATAGTGACAAACTTCAACAAGCCTATGAAAAGTTATACAGTGAATCTCTAAACCTATCCAAGATAAATAACAAACTCAATATCAAACTCAAGCATGTGAAAGTAAGAATGTCAAACTAAAGGAAGAGATTTCAACAGCTACAAAGGATATCATCAAGATCTCAAGTGATAGACAAGATCTCTGTGCAAAGCTTCTAACTTGTGAGACCAAAAGAAATGAACTTCTCAAAATCTATACCACATACGGTGAGAAGATTGAATCCCTTGAGTTGACACAAGTTGCCTTGGAAGAGCTAGTAAGTCAGAAAGAGAAAGACATCAAAGATGATAGAGCCACAATTGACATGTGGAATAGAAGGTCAAAGTCACTGGAAGACATCATCGAATCATAACAGATGAGTTGTGACAAAAGTGGGATAGGCTATGGTGATGCAACACTGCAAAAGGGGAAGGCCTCTACATCCCATGACATCAAGACTCAAGAAAAGGGAAAGCTGAAGATTCAACAGGATGATAAATCTCTCTATCAACCTAAAGGGGTAATAATCAACAAAAGAGAGGTAAAACCTATTTTCGTTTGTCATCATTATGGTAGGTTGGTAGGTATGGCCACATTTGCCCTTAGTGTTATGAGTTATTTGGTGAGGTGCCTTAGAAATTCTAATACTTCATGTGTTAGGAGACAACCTTACATGTCTAGGGTGAATACCAAGACACATAATAGCGTTCACAACACTAAGACCTTTACCAAGACTACCAGTCCCGCTTTTGTGAAAACTAAAAAGATATGGGTGAAAAAGAGTGACCTTACTTGTTTTGTTGTTCACACTGCATCGAAAGCACGTAACTCTCATATGTGGTATCTTAATAGTGGGTGTCGTCACATGTTAGATGACAAATCCTACTTCACATCTCTTGAGAAATATGAAGGAAGAGTTGTTACCTTTAGAGATGGTCGCACTTCTAGAGTCATCGGTAAGGGCTCTATAAGTGTGGCCAGTCTTCCTAAGCTGGAAAATGTTTTGCTTGTTAATGGCCTTAAAGCTAATCTTTCGAGCATCAGTCAAATGTGTGATTCTCATCATGAAGTATTATTTTCAAAAAATAAATGTGAAATTTTGGATAAAAAGTGAAATACTGTCATGCATGGGGTTCGCACATCTAATAATTGCTATGGGATTGTTACCACTAATAATCTTACTTGTCACTTGGCCATCATAACTAATCTTGACTTGTGGCATCAAAGGTTAGGTCACATGAACTTTAAAGACCTAACTAAGATAACCATCAAAGAGATTGTGAGAGGAGTGCCCAAAATATGTAAGAATGTGAACCATGTGTACGGGCCATGTCAATTAGGAAAGCAAGCTTGTGCCCCTCATAAAAAGGTGAACAACTTAACAACCAAGCGTCCTCTTAAATTTGTTCATATGGATCTTTTGGGACCCACTCGTACTGAAAGCATTAGAGGTAAAAGATATATTTTTTGAATTGTTGATGATTACACTCGTTTTTCTTGGGTTACTTTTTTTATAGAAAAATCTGATGTGTCGCAGACCGTTCATCTCGAACGAAATGTCCAACCTTCCACCTTTTAGTCCATCCCTATCCGACATGTGCTTGATCCTTTAGGCGGTGACATAGTTCTCTCCTTATCTGGCCATCAAAACCTCAGTTGGATTTAAGAATTCTATTGTAACATCACCGCTATTGATGATGTGGCTCCTTCCTTCAAAACATGGGTTCGGTCTAAAGAAATTTTCATTAATGATGAGGTCATCTGGTCCCTTCTTGCTATTCCTGAAGTCCATAATTGCCACTACCCTTTTCTTGGCTCTCGCAATGTAGATTTTGACATGGTTTTCACTGCATTGTGTGGCACCTCCCAAACGTGGGTGGCTGGGGCCCTTATTCGGCAAAATGAGCTTCTCCCTAGGTTCCGCCTCCTAAATATCATTGTTTATGCCAACATCCATGTCACCACACACAGCTCTAACATTTCCAAAGATCAGGGATATGTCCTTTACTACATTGACCGTCATCTTTCTATCGACCTTTCTAAAATGATTATGACCAAAATGATAGGTGTGTTTGAGGGTAAACAATCTCTAGGTCTTCTTTACAGTTGTCTGATAAACCACTTTCTTACCCCTATTGGTGTTCCATCCTAAACGGATGATGAGTTTGCCTGTCTTATAACATCTATCACTAAAAAGACCGTCGCCCAAAGTTAGGCTCATGTTAAGAGGGGTACTTATGGGATGTGGTTCTAGTACAGGTGAAGACCCTATGGACGATGAAGCTGAGTTTGATACCGTTGCTGCTGGTGAGGGGAAGCAGCCTCATCCAGCTCGGTCTATCTAGGAACAATTGTGCCAGATTGAGAATGCCATCTTTACCCGGTTTGACCGTTTGGAGAGTCGGATGGACATCTATGATGCTCGTCTCACCAACCTGGAGACATCCACGGATGCACGGCTTATTGCATTGGAGGCATCTTTTGGTCGTATTAAGCATTCTGTTGATCAGTCCTCCTTGCAACTTGCTCAGATTTTATCTCTTCTTCAACTACATCAGCCTCCTCCACCACCACCGGATTAGTGATGTTGTTTTTAGTTTGGACAGTTTTATTTTTGCTTCTCTTGTTTCTTGCTGTTTTTTATCTTCATTGGGCTGTATATATTGTTTTCATTTCCTTTGGCTTTGTCTCTCCTAGACAAAAAGGGGGAGTAATTAGGTAATTGGGGTAGTTGGATATATGGATATATCAGGGCTATGATTGACGTTTGTTTTGATTGATTAGACATTGGGACATTGGGCTACATACTGACTTGAACTCTTGAACTAATCATGCTTTGGATTTGATAGATTTGGTTATATTGATTTCTATCCATTTTCTTTGATTATGTTTGTTTTGATTGATCATTCTATTCTAGTGTTTGGATCATGTTGTTTTGCAGGAGGCTCGTTCGAGTTTGTTCGAAATATGGTCAAGGTGTTGGTCAAGAGGTGTGTCTAGTGCGTGTGTTTGTTAGGCACTTTTTGTTAGCATGTTTTGTCCGGAAATTGACAAAGGGGAAGATTGTTAGGTCCCTACTTGTTGTCAATTCCGCAAACAAATTTGTTCCATTAAGTTGTAATTTTGGCAGTGTTTTTGGCTTGACCACTCAAGCAAAGATGTAAGCTTCACAGAAGTTTGTCCTGACTACAAAAAATACTGGGAGTTAAGTTTTCACGCTCGAGTGAACTTTCCACCGCTCGAGCGAAGTCACTTTTGTAAAACACGCGTTTAAGTCACATCGCTCGAGTGATCATTCCATGGCTCGAGCAGTGATCGCGAATCTATCTACTATAAAGCTGCGAACAAGTGCAATTCCAGGGTACAATTTCCAAATCTTCTTCTTGGGTATTAGGGTTTTCTTCTGGAACTTCTTTATTGGTTTCCTTTGATAATTGTGTGAGTTTATCTCATGAATTAAGTGATTCAAATCAAAGGGTTTGTGTTTGGTCATTCAATACAAAAGAGTTCTTCTTTGATGGATTCTGAGGGTTCGAGCGTGAAGTCTTTGAAGGAGTTTGAAGTTGCTCGTGGTTGTGGATTCGATGTGGACGTTGTGGATTCGACATCAAGCAGATCAATTCCAATACGACGGCGTTGGTGAAAGAGGAACAAATTGCTGAAGACAATTTTACAGCGTTTGGGTAAATTGTTTGGCAAATTTGTATTCTTTCATTCTTCATAGTGGATTGATTTGTGGCGTTTCACCCATGATTTTTTTTATTACAGTTGGAGGTGCTCCAACTATGATTTTTTCCACGTAAAAATCGTTTGTGTTAATTTATTAATTGTGAAAAAAAAAATTAAATCTCTTTGGTACATGCTAGATGATTTAGATTGTCAGTTTTAGTTGTTTAGGACTTGTTGTGATTAAATCTATTACGAATCACATTACTCTGTTATAACGATTCCGGTTACTCTCTATTGTTACACATTATCATGTTACTCTTGCACTTATCATGAATCTCCGTTGTTACACATTATCAATAAGTGCAACCTTCTCCGTTACTCTGTTATAACGATTACGGTTTAGATCTGACCCATTTATTGTTTTGGATTTGGGATATCTTGTCTTATATCACTATTCATGTCTTGATTCATCTTATTCCTTATCGAGTTTGACTATTGGAGTGTCTTGGTTGGTTTGAAAACAGGTTGGGAGTTAGACGTTTCAAAACTGTGTTGTCTAGAAATTTGCTTGCTCGCTCAAGCGAAGCTTCTTGCATTCGAGCGGTCTTTTAAAGTCTGTAAAACTACTGAGAGTTTGATATCTACACTCAAGTGATGCTTCTTGCGCTCAAGAGAACTTTTGTAGGTCTAAACTACTGCGAGGGGTACATTGTGGGCTCGAGCGACCATCCTTGCGCTTGAGTGGTGTCTTTCTTGTGTCTGGTCACTCCCATTTTTGCGCTTGAACGATCTGTGCGTTTATTAGTCCGAGGAAGTCACTTTTTGGATCAGTTTTTCATCTCTCTCTCTCTTTCTAAACATTCTAAAAACCCTAGATCTAGACTCTCTCTCTTTAAAACTCACATTCTCTCCACAAATACGCCTAGATCCATTGATTTCTTCACCCGTATCCCTTTGATAAAAAGGTAGAACACTCCGAGAGCTTCCTTTTGATTTGAGCAAAGTTGGGTTTCGGCGTTGTTGAAGTTTCTCCATACCTTCTCTTGTCATCTAAACTTGAGGTAGGGATTCTTCGCACTTTCTTATGATTTTTAACTTAGTTATTTGCTACTTTCTAAAACAATATTGTGATTTGGGGATTTTAGGACAAATCTAGAGTTTTGGGCTAAAAATCAAAAGAGGGGTTTTCAAATGGATTCTTGGAAATGGTTGTGGGATTGTAAATAAGGATGAGTTGTAATGAACTGATGTGTTTTTATCATTGGGATTGATTTGTAAAGAAAATAGAGTTTTACCCTAAAGATTTCAAATGTTGATTTTGAAACGATAATGGAGTTGGTATTGATAAGGATGGTGGAGTTGGGTATGTATTATCCCTCACATCTTGAAAATTAAGGAAGTTTATTTCTAGGGAAAATTTATTTATCTTATTTCTATGGAAAATTTATTTATTTGTTTAGAGATATCTGTTTTAGGCTATCAGTGGGGGGTAATTATGATTGTTGTAGAAATTTCATGAGAACTAGGAGAATGAAAACAAATTTCTTATCCATTTGCATTGAGCATTGTTGCACATTTTAACATATTGAAAATGTTAACGTTTTGAGAAAAATGGTGAATACTTGGTGAATCTGGGTAGGGGGTGTGGTTACAATGTTAAGTTGGCCTGTGTGTCCTTGGTGAAAGACAATAAACCCGCGCGGATAGGTGTCGAGCATTCCGGTTAATACCGGTAAAAATGACAACTTGGTAATACTTGTATAGTCTACTTGTAAACACGTACCTAGAGATTCACAGAGTTGTATTCATAGTCCTACTTTCTATTAAAAAGGAAATGTTTTATTAATTGTGATATAAACCTGGTATTGCATGGTTTTGGAAAGAGATATAAATGTTTGTCACGAGTATTGCATATGCATTCACCTTATGACTGTTAAAATTCAAAAACTGTGTTGTAGTCTCTTTACTGGACTTTGACTCACCTATGTGGGAAAATCATTTTCAGGTGCTGAAAATATGTCTCCGCCAAGGCAATAACTTGGGAGGACTTGGAGTAAGAGCTTCATTTTGTTTACTTGTTGTAATTATTTTTGTACAAGCCTAGGGCATTATCTGTATTAAGTTTAAAACTCACTGTTGTTGTAACCAAGTATCCTCTTAGAAAATTGTAGCCATTAGGGCGTTATCTTATTTGTCTATGTTTATCCTATTTCCTTATCATGTAACACATGCTATGGATTTAGGGCTTAGATTTGTGAATGTATATCTAAATATGTTACTCTTTTGTATAAGTAATTGGAACTAATGAAGGATAATTATTTTATAATGTGTTATTATTTAATTAACATGATATATAGTTTATTGTCATTTATTTTGGAGGCATTACACATGTTTTGAGTTATGAGTTTTGAAAAGAGAAAATTTGTTTGGTTATGAGTTTTGAAAAGAGTTTTGAGTTGTATTTTGAAATTTTTTGAATTTATTTTTTAAAATATTTAAAAGATTTTTTAATTTTATTTTTTTAGGGTAAATAATTTATATTTTAAATATTTATTTATTTATTTTAATGTGCACTATATTAAGAACCCAGTACACAATTAACATTAAGAACTTTTCATACTGGCGGAGTATTCAGAGGGGGTACTGCAGAACATGTACGAGCCCTTTCTAATGGAAAAATAAAATTTAATGAAAATTTGGTTAATCTAACACGTACACGTCATGGGCATCATGCTTTTCTATGTTCTATAGATTTGTATGTAACTATTGAGAGTGAAGATATTATACATAATGTGAATATTCCATCAAAAAGTTTTCTTTTAGTTCAAAATGATCAATATGTAGAATCAAAACAAGTGATTGTTGAGATTCGTGCGAGAACATCCACTTTTAATTTTAAAGAGAGAGTTCGAAAACATATTTATTCTGACTTAGAAAGAGAAGTGCACTGGAGTACCGATGTGTATCATGCACCTGAATTTACATATGATAACATTCATCTCTTACCAAAAACAAGTCATTTATGGATATTATCAGGAGGGCCGTGCAAATCCAGTCTAGCTACCTTTTCGCTCCACAAGGACCAAGATCAAACAAACGTTCATTCTATTTCTATCGAACGAATATATATTTCTAATCCCTCATTGACTAATGATCAAGTGAGGCACAAATTTTTTAGTTCGGATTTTTCTACTAAAAAAAAAAGATAGGATTCCTGATTATTCCGAAGTTAATTGAATCGTATGCATTGGTCATTATAATCTTATCTATCCTTCCATTCTCCACGATAATTCGAATTTATTGGCAATGAGGCGAAGAAATAGATTCATCATTCCACTCTATTCGATTCAAGAACAAGAGAAAGAACTAATGGTCCCTTCAGGTATTTCGATTGAAATACCCATAAATGGTATTTTCCATAGAAAGAGTATTCTTGCTTATTTCGATGATCCTCGATACTAAAGAAAGAGTCGAGAATTACTAAATATGGGACTATAGACGTGCATTCATTTGTCAAAAAAGAGGATTTGATTGAGTATCGATGAGTCAAGGAATTTAGGCCAAAATACCAAATGAAAGTAAATCGATTTTTTTTCATTCCCGAGGAAGTACATCTATTACCTGGATCTTCTTCCATGATGGTACAGAACAATAGTATCATTGGGGTAGATACAGAAATATTTTTAAATACAAGAAGCTGAGTAGGCGGGTTAGTCCGAGTGGAAAGAAAAAAAAAAACAATTGAGCTTCAAATCTTTTCTGGAGATCTCCATTTTCCTGGAGAGATAGATAAGATATCCCGACACAGTGGCATCTTGATACCACCAGGAATAGGAAAAAAAAATTCTAAAGTATCCAAAAATTGGATCTATGTCCAACGGATCGCACCCACCAAGAAAAAGTATTTTGTTTTCGTTCGACCTGTAGTCACATATGATATAGCGATCCCGGTTCTTTCTCTTTTGGTTGTAGTATCCGGACTTAGTTCCGTGGATTCCGGTTGTTGTTTTGAACTTGTTTCTGTCCTTCAATTCTTTAAATTTGAGTTATAGAATGTTTTGGACTTGTTCGTTCCAGGTTGGGTGTGATTGGGAGCAGGTGGTTGCTGCCCAGGTTTTTAGTCCTTCGCTCGAGCGAGCTGTTTGTCGCTCGAGCGAGCGTGGAGTTTTGTGTCTGGTGGGTCGAGCCAGGGTGGATTCGCTTGAGCGAGCATTGCATCTGGAACTAGGACCTGAACACTGGAATTCTTGGCTCGAGCGAGATTTTTGTTGCTCGAGCGAGCTTCTGGTTTGTTTGCCCGCGCGTGAGTTTTCTGTGTCTGGTCGCTCGAGCGACCAGGTCTTCGCTCGAGCGAGTCTATCGTATTTCAGTAGGCAGCAGCGGGGAAAAAGATCATTTTTCTCCCTCTTTCATTCTTGAAACCCTAGCAGCCGAGAGTCTCTCTCTCTAAACTTATTATCTCTCTAGATTTCATCTCCTTCTAGTATGAATCCATCCTAGGTCCTTTGGTAAAAAGGTAGAGGGTGTCGAGGGCTTCGTCTTAATCGGAAAAATTGTGGATTTGGAGAAACATCGTATATGTTTTGAAAAAATGGAAGTTCAGTGTAACACTGCATATGTTGAATGGATTGTAGAAATGAAAATATATCATGAACATTGAATATGATATTGAATTGTGAAATTGTGTTGAAATTGGTAAATTTCAAGGGAAAACATGCTTATAATGCATATTG
>NW_021025712.1:1045281-1057781 GCF_004153795.1 Camellia sinensis | reverse complement strand
AAAGATGGGTTGGTTAGAAAAGGGAGAGCCGAACTAGGTCAATGTACGAGCGCAGAATAATCTTCTCGTATAATCCTGTTGATCAAGCTTGAACTCCTCCAAACGTCGTCGCTTCACTCCCTGAAAACACAAACATGAGCTAGCCAGCGGGTGTGTGCCGGATACCTCTCTGATGCCTAAGTCAACAAAATAGACAAATAGCTTAGTGTATTCGAGAGTCAAAATTGTGATACCTGTACATAGGTTCTGTTATGAGCTTTTATAGGTTCCGCGTGGCACAATCCTAGTAGGACTCTTACTCCTCAATGTAGAGTCCTTCTAGGAATCACATTTATAAGGGACAATCCCTATCCCTTAACACCCTTATCACTACTTTAACCAAGTGAAATGGTTTTAGCTCGGTAGTATGACAAAACGACCAAGCTAATATTGCTATGCTTAAGCAATAGATTTGACCGAGCTTCACTTAGCTTGGTTCCTCCCTTTAGCTACATGTACCTCGGTTCCTCCATTTTGCTTCTTGTACCTCGGTTTGGCATACTTTAGCTGGGCTGAGTTATTTTAAGACCGAGCTAACTCGGCCCAATGGTGAAGTCTACTCCACTTAGCCCACAACTCAGTTCACCTTCACCCGGTCCTAGCTCGGCCTAGATTTATGCTATTTACCCTCTCAATTGCCCCTTAATGCC
The DNA here is from genome assembly GCF_004153795.1 of Camellia sinensis. Taxonomy (NCBI): domain Eukaryota; kingdom Viridiplantae; phylum Streptophyta; class Magnoliopsida; order Ericales; family Theaceae; genus Camellia; species Camellia sinensis. Next base: position 1,057,092 of record NW_021025712.1, on the reverse strand, counting down.
ATCTGCAACGCATGATTGGGATTACTTTTCTTTAGCCAAGCTAAAAATACCCAAGCCAACCGAACACACCTTCTACCAGGCTTCCAATTAGTCCGGTTCATAAACTTCCTTTCACTCTGCACATCTGAATCGTTTCCTATTCGTGTGGACATGTGGCTGGCTCCCACTGGTCAACTACAACTGTTGTCGCGGCCCTCGTACTCCGAAAATTTTGAACAGTCCCATTTTATGCATTTTATACAAAAGACTCCATATTTTGAATCAAAACACTCATGTTCATCTTCTCTCGCGTGCCCCCTGAGTTTCTACCCTCTCGATCATAGCACCTGCGAAGCTCTCAGTTTTGGCTAACATCCTCGCTGTTCTAGTCCCCATCCTTCCATTTCGAAGTGGTAAGTAGCTTAACCCCTGCTTTTTCCTTTGTTTTACTCTGTGAATATGCATAGCATAGAAATACATACACATGTTTTCCAAACACACTTTTGTAGTTTTAACATAAATCTCAAAAAACCACTTTCCCAGACTTTTTCCTCACACTTTAGCTAGACGTCACAATCAATCTGTTATGAAATCTCTTTGATCCAAAGCTATACCATGACCGAGATGGGAACTTGTTTGTATTTAGACGTGTACACAGGCGAACTAGAAAACTCCCCCAATAACCGAACTAAAACTTCCACGCCTCACCTCGTTATTACCGGTCTAAGAACCTTTCTTCTTATTTAGCCGAGCTAAAGACTTTTGTTCCAACTGAACTAAGAACAGGTCGTATCCCACGTAACCGAACTAGGTTTATATTTATTTTGCCTTTGTACTTAGCACGGTCCATCGATCTGGGCTTAACACTTTTCATCTCCACTTTGCAGACTCTGACTAGGTTGGCCAGGCACGCCTTTGCATCCTGCCCCTAGGCAGCTTTGCTCAACCAAGCCAACCAAAGCCCTAGTCACGCCGTGCTAGGCTTAATTTATTCTCATCCTTGACATGGGAAAATACTAATTTTTAGTAAACTCTCCTGGGGCCATAGCCGAGTTCCGAAAGGATTACCAAATTCCAGACGATGTCCATCTTTTCCTAGCCAAACTAGATGCCACGCCCTGGGGAAAACAAGGTTTCATTCCATTTACCGTACTATCCATTGTTGAAGTCGGTCTCTGATTCGCAGTCCAGCTACTCCTTTGTGAATTCCTTAGGCAAACAAAACTCTGCCCCACTCAGCTCTCCACAAACTCATATAGAATAATAAATGGCATCGCCGAGCTAAACCACCGGCTTGGCCTCAACCTCGATTTAGCCGAGCTATTTCATCAATACTCGCTTCGCCAAAATGAAGACGGCTGGGTATATTATTTAAGAATAAGAAGACGCCGAGAGAAAATAATTAAAAACACACCGGACAAATACGTGAATGATGATGATTTTTTCTGGGTTTCTGGTAATTTTGAAGACCAGGAAGCCCTAATACCGGGATACGGAATAAACTGGAATAAAGGAGTAGCCGGTTTGAATACCTCGGCTTAACTTGTGCATTCTTTACTTTTTACTGTTTATAAGTTTTGCACCGTGCTAACCGTTTGCCTGTTTCTTTATGCAGATTTGAACCAACTAAAGTCGTAGTACCAATACCCCAATTTCGTCGCACTCCGCGCTGCACTTCGGCACCGCGATCGAGGTTGCGCCGAGCTACTCAATTTTGAACCGGCATACAGATACAATAGTAAGAGGAAGACCAGGGTGACAAATTTCCTTTTAGAACCTTCACCAGAACCAGATCCAACCCTTCCATAAATCAACCTTTTTCCACTAACCGAAGAACAAGAGATGGCAAAGCGTCGAGCTGTGCGAGCCCTAATCACCGAGACAACTTCAATTCCAAATAGCGTGGTTCAAACTGAGACAAGTCCAGCTGGTCAAACAGTTGATGCAGTGATGGCCCTCCCAACAGCCCAAGCCTTGTCATCCCGGTCGAGGAAGCGCGCTCGCACTCCCTCAATCGAGCCACAACACCTTGTGGATGACGACGACACCTTACTCCCTCAGTTTACGCGACCGAGCCCAGAGCCCGTGGGTTCTGACCGAGCTAGCCCTTCTGAATGGGCACCAAAAATAACTTTCAAAAACCGAGCCGTAACAAACACAGACTCGGTGGTTACAGAAAAAGACCATTCTCTTGCCTTTAACCTCACCAAGAGCGTGTACCTTCCAGCCAATATGGAGCGTCACGAACATCTGACCAAGCTGAAAGCCATCCGCTCGGCAACAAAGTCGATGGTTCTGGTAATTTCTTCTTTTGCTTATCTTCCCAATTCGCACATCTGTTTGCACGGTTTTGATCATAACTGTTATCCCTCCTTTGTAGGCCTTGCAGAAGAATCACATTGCTCATAAGCGCGTGTTGGAGCTGCAAAAAACAACTCGGTTGGCCGTGGCAAAGTCCAACGCTAAGACCGCCGAACTAGAAAAAGCGAAACGAAAAGCCACTGAGCTACAGGCTGAAGTCGTCCGTCTTACCGGCCTAGTCAACACGGCGGAGGCAGAAAAACAGAAGTCTTTGGCCGGGCTCAAAGGCCGTTACTTGCGCGAGCTTGCAAAGCTTGAGAAAAAGAAAGACGCCAAAATTGTCGAGCTGAAAAAGAGCGCGGATGATGCTGAGGACTGCGGTTATAAAGAAGGCGAAGCCACATATGTCAAGCAGTGCGAGGCGGCGAAAGACATCTTCTTCAAATGCGGCAGGAAGGCCGCTATTGCGCAGCTCGGCCTGGGTCCAGAAACCGAGGTCTTTCAAAACCCTCCTCCTCACTTTATCCCGACGTATATGACAGCTTATGCCAACGCCATCCAACAAAAGTTTCTCCAAGAGGGAGAGGAGGAAAAAGGATCGCCTGAGCAAGACAATGCTTCATCTGTCAACAAAGATCGCGGTCAAACCGGACAGACAGCCCAAGTGGAGCCACTGGTACCAAGCACAGTTGACGACGCGCCTGTGACCGACGTACCTGCTGAAACCGGGCTACAGAGTGGCAAGACTCGGGTTGTTCTGGATGACCTCTTTGTTTGATCATCTTTTTCTTTTGTTCCTCTTCTAAGATTTTGTAGCCGGGCTAAGGCCCCTCCTTATGTAGTGCACATTTTTCATATGAAATGAAAGTATGCTATTTTCCAATCTTGATTTGCCCTCAACTTTTTGCTTGGTTTATTTCATACCTGTATTTGCTTTTTAACTTTGATTTGTATGAATTTTTTAACATTTTTCTGGCCGAGATACTTATCTCGGTCTTGGAGCCTTGTAATCAGTTTGGTCATACCTGCCAAGTCTCTTCTGCCTAGATCCTTATCTCGGCTGAGGAGAACTCAAAGTTGGTTATTCCAGCCAACCACTCTTCTGCCTAGATCCTTATCTCGGCTGAGGAGAACTCAAAGTTGGTTATTCCAGCCAACCACTCTTCAGCCTAGATCCTTATCTCAGTTGAAGAGTACTCAAAGTTGGTTATTCTAGCCAACCACTCTTCAGCCTAGATCCTTATCTCGGCTAAAGAGTACTCAAAGTTGGTTATTCCTACCAACCTTTCTTCTGTTGCCCCTAGCTAATACCATCTAAGAACAACTTTACAATGGAAAGAGGAACTACTTGTTTTACAGTGGGAAGATTTATGCTGAACGAGAAACTACTTGTTTTATTAGAGAAAGAAAAATTACAAGCATTTAAAGGAAAGCTAAAAATAAAATAGTTTGAGATTGGCAGCGTTCCATGGCCTGGGTACAGCCTTGTTGTCTCCATCTTCCAAGTGATATGCCCTTTTTCCTACAAAACCAACCATTTTGTATGGTCCTTCCCAATTAGGCCCTAAACTGCCATCTCCGGGTACCAGAGTGTTTCCCATTACTTTGCGTAGCACCCAATCTCTAATCTTGAATTGCCTCGGATGTACCGTCTTGTTATATTTTCTGGATAACTCTTGCTGGTATGAGGCAATGTGAACCAGTGCCCTTTCTCTTCTCTCGTCTGCTAGGTCAAGTTCCAAGGTTATGGCTTCTCTATTCAAGTTTGGGTCAAAATTTTCACTTCTAATGGTGGGGAGGCCTACTTCCAGTGGGATTACTACCTCCATGCCATAGGCCAAAGAAAAAGGCATTTCACCAGTTGACCGCCGAGGTGTGGTACGGTAAGCCCATAGAACATGAGGAATCTCCTCAGCTCACTTGCCTTTTGCTCTTTCCAACCTTTTCTTCAAGCCATCCAAGATAACTTTGTTTGATGCTTTTGCCTGGCCATTTGCTTGAGGGTATGCTGGTGTAGAGTTATAGAATTCTATTTTGTATTCCTTGCAGAAGCCCCTGAAGATCTTACCATCGAACTAAGTGCCATTATCGGTTATCAGAGCCTTTGGTATACCGAATCGGGTTATAATATTCTGCCAGACGAACTTCTTAACATCTTTCTCCTTTATTGATGCGAGTGCTTCAGCCTCTACCCACTTTGTGATGTAATCCGTTGCTGCGAGAAAGAACTTTCTGTTGCCGGGTGTTGTTAGAAGTGGTCCTACTATGTCCAAGCCCCACATCGCAAAGGGCCATGGGCTAGTTAATGGTAGAAGCTCTCTGGCTGGTTGATGTATTTGGTGTGCGAACTTCTGACATTTCTCACATTTCTTGACATACTTCTCTGAATCTGCTTGCATGTAAGGCCACCAATATCCTTGTGAAATTACTCTGTAGGCCAATGATCTTCCCCCTTTGTGGCTTCCACATACGCCTTCGTGTATCTCGAACAAGAATGCCTCGACCTTGCTAGGATGGACACATTTCAAGTAAGGTCCTATGAACGATTTTTTGTTTAACGCCAATGATAGAGAGAGCCAAAATCGATGCGACTTTGCTCTAATTTTGTTGGCCTCTTTCTTCTCTTTAGGTAAGATGTCGTCTTTTAAGAATACAATAATGGGATCCATCCATGAAGGGCCTAGTTCGGCACAACATACCTCTGTTACTTCGAGTTCTTCAATACTTGCTCTGGGTAAGAAGTCAATCAGTAATGGATGTGGGATAGATGTGTCTTCCATGGAGGTAAAACTTGCCAGTTCGTCTGCTCTATTGTTTTCGTCTCGGCCGATCTGCTCGATTCGCACTACTTTGAACTTCATGATCTCCTTTCTGACTAACTCTTGGCACTTAGCCATCCTCTTATCTTTTGCCTCGTAGTTGCCTGAAATCTAGTTTACTACCAGTTGGGAGTCACTGTAAACCATTAGCTTAGTGGCCTTCATGAAGAGTGCTGATTTTAGGCCTGCTAGAAGTGCTTTGTACTCTGCTTCATTGTTTGATGCTGGGAAGCCAAGGTTGACTGTTTGTTCGACTATCAGGCCATCTGGTGAGATAAGGACTATGCCAAGTCCTACATCGTGCCTATTGGATGCTCCATCCACGAAGAGCTTCCACATCTCTCCAACGAATAGCTTCCAGCAAGTAGAGGGGTCGGATGATGTCTTGGGGCCATGAGTGTTACTAATATTTTCTTCCAAGTCCATGCCTACTGGTGGGGTTTGCTCTTCACTATCTGATTGTACCAAGTTTTTACTTATTAATGAGTCTTTGCCGGGTATAGCACGGTTTGCCTCTTCCTCCCTTTCTTCAATCCGGTATGACTTGGGATGTGGCTGGGCGTCTTGTTTGGGGGGCTGTGCAATTCCTGCGGCACTTTCCATCCCCTTTTTGGTTGTATCAGTTAAGTCAACTGGGCAGATGTGTTGGCTTCCTGGTGTGAACTCAGCCACAAAGTCTGCCAGAGCTTGGGCTTTTATTGCGGTTCTGGATTGAAACTTGATGTCAAACTATCCCAACTCCACCGCCCATTTCAAGATTCATCCAGAAAAGTCTGCCCTCTCAAACAAAGCTTTTAAGGGAAAAGCTATCAGGACGATTATGGTGTGGGCATGGAAGTAATGTGATAACTTTCTTGAGGCCACCATCAAAGCTAAGGCTAGCTTTTCTAATGGTATGTACCTGGTTTCTGCCCCAAGCAAGGTCTTGCTAACATAAAAGATAGGCAGGTGTTGGATTCCTTCCGCTCTGACCAATACTGCGCTGACCGCATGCTGTGAAACTACTAAGTACAAGAAGAGTTCTTCTCCAGGTACTGGGGTTACTAGCAATGGAGGAGAGGTCATGCACTCTTTCAAGCTCTCAAACTTGGCCTTCAATGCTTGGAAGAATGGTCGACATCTGTCTGATGACCGACTTATGAACCGGTTGAGTGCGGCAGCTAGGCCAGTGAGATGCTGCACCTCTTTTACTGTGTTGGGCCTCTCTAGATCCTGGATTGCTTTGATCTGAGAGGGGTCTGCTTCTATACCTCAGTTGGTCACCAGGAAGCCTAGGAATTTGCCTGATCCTACGTCGAACGCACACTTAGATGCATTTAGATGCAACTTGTTCTTCTTTAGTATTTGGAACATTTCGTCTAGGTCCCTGAGATGGTCTTTCTCATCCTTGCTTTTGACCACCATGTCATCTATGTAAGCCTCCATTGTTTTTCCTAACAATGGTTCAAACATTTTGGTGACCATCCGTTGGAATGTGGCCCCTGCATTTTTTAGGCCAAATGGCATGACCTTGTAACAATACAATCCTCTGGGCGTTGTAAAAGATGTGACCTCCTGGTCTGGCTCATACATAGCGATCTGATGGTAACCTCTATATGCATCAAGGAAGCTAAGTCGATTGTGCCCTGCCGTCAAGTCTACCAGTTGGTCTATCCTAGGTAAGGGAAAGCTATCCTTTGGGCATGCCTTGTTGACTATTTTGTAGTCCACGCAAACACGCCATTGTCCATTCTTCTTTGGCACTACTACAGTATTGGATATCCATCTAGGATAGTGCACTTCTCTGATGGCTCCTGCCTCCAACAAGTTTCCCACTTCCTCCGCCACTATCTCCGCATGGTGGAGTGCTGATCTGCGAGTGCGCTGTACGATTGGTCTGGCGTTTGGGCGGACATTAAGTTGGTGGCAGATGAAGGTAGGGTCTATGCCAGGCATGTCATATGGCGTCCAGGCGAACACTTCGATATTTGAGATTAAGAATTCCATTAACTCGGTTATCTCAATGCTAGACAAAGACGAGCCTAGCAAAAAGAACCTTTTTGGGTTCTTTTCATCTACCCTTACCTCAACCAAGTCCTCCACTGCCTTCTGTTCTGCTGCCTTGCCAACATCCTCAAATAGTTCATTGGTCTCCAGCTCTTCCACTATTTGTACATATCCTTTTACAGCTCGGTTGCCATTTACTATGACGAAGCACTGTTTTGACATGATTTGGTCTCCCAAGACCTCTTCAATTACTCCGGCTTCGTTGGGGAACTGCAATGCTTGATGGTAGGTTGACACTACCGATCGCATGACATGCAGCCATGTTCTTCCCAGGATTATGTTGTAAGTGGAAAGGACCTTCAATACCCAGAGTTCCACTTGTTTAGTCATGGTCCCAGCTTTGACTGGAAGGATTATCTTGCCTACTGGCCATTCTGGCATTGAGTTGAAGCCAACTAGGGGGGATGTTGCAGGGGCCAAGTCTTTGTCCTCTAGTTTCAGCTGTTTGAAGGTTTCATAATACATTATCTCACACGAACTTCCTTGGTCATTCAGGATTCACTTGATGTCGAAGTTCTTGATGCGCAAAGTTACCACCAGTGCATCATTGTGAGGGCAATGTAGCCTTGCTAGGTCCTTGTCTGAGAAGGATATGACGTTCGTAGCCTCTGTTTTGCCCTTTTTGATGACAGATTGTGCACTTAGTACCTCTTTCAGGTGCTCTACCTTCTTTATCATCCCCCTGAGTTCACATACCCGCTCAGGTTCAATGATCCCATGAATAACATTGATTACGCCTTGGGGTGGTTCATCCACCGGCATCCTATTTGGCCTATTGAGGTCCTGAGGGGTTGGCTGTGTTCCCTCTTTAATATACTGGTTTAGGTGACCAGCAACTACTAATTCTTCCAGATGTTGCCTCAAGGGTGTGCAGTTTTTAGTTAGGTGCCCCTTCTCATCATGGAAGGTGCAGCGGGACCTCTCGTCGTAGCCCCTTTGTGCTACTCCCAACTTGGCTGGCCGCCGAAGGAAGGGTTCATTCTTTATCTCGCTGAGAATTCCGTAGATGGGTTTATTGAACATGGTGGTGATAGCAGTGCGAACTCTTAACCTTCTTTTTTCTGGGTCCTCCATGTTGGCTCGCCTGCCTCGCCCATTCCTGTTTGGTTGTTCTACCGTGTTGACTTTTGCTGTAGTCTTTTTGTCTGGCATTACTGTTGAGCTAGACTTTGCTTTAGCCCAGGCTCTATCTTCCTCCACACGGATATGTTGGTGCACCCTCTCCATTAGGGCCTCCATTGTGAGGGGTGGCATCATAATAATTGAGTCCCTCAACTTGCTTCTGACTGGTAAACCCCTTTTGTATTGCGCGATGGTGAGATTTGTGAGGCAATCTCCTATCTAGTTGAAAGTCTCCCAATATCGATTGTTGTAGGATCTCAACGTCTCCTTGTTGCCCATGTCAATGGAGAGTAGCTGATCGATCTCCACTGGTATCTTGGTGTTCGTTCTGAACCTAGTCACAAACGCCTCTGCCAATTGTGCCCAGGAGGCGATGCTGCCTTCTGGTAGCCTTTCGAACCAAGTTAGACCTAGGTCGCCAAGGCTAGATGGGAACATGATACACATCAGGGCCTCGTTTTGCCAGTATACTGCCATAATCTGGCGAAAGTGGCTTAAGTATATGTAGGGGTCTATCTTCACCTCATAAGAAATGAATTTGGGCTGGTGGAAGCCTGAAGGTAGTGGTACGTTCTCTATTACCGGAACGAACGGCGAGCTCTGTAACCTTGCCAACACTTTGTCCGCTGGTTCGTAAGCAAGGCGCGGCATTGGCATTCTTACCTCGACACTCCCATGTGTCCTAGGGGCCAATCGCTGTAGTGCTGAAACTCTGCGTGGGTCGCGAGCCCTGGTGTCCCCCTTCCATCGGGCCCTTTCTTCAAGTACTGTTCGCAAGTCAGATGATCTAGGCAACTCCGTGTGCCTAGATGTCGTCTGGTGCGTGTGCGAGGGCCGATAGGTGCTACCCTCAGTGCACGACCTCTCAGTTCTCGTTCTCTCAGTCCTGGAGTAACGAGTCCTCGATTGAGTGTCACCTGTTCTAAGGCTCCTACTTTCTGCTTGTGATGGTGTGGTATACCTATCACGATCCTCTGAATGGTGAGGGGGCGTGTTGCCTTTGCACCCCTCTCCTCTCGCCACCCTTTTTCCTTTTATCTGGAGCTTCATTGTCTCCATGTCTGCCGTCATCTTCCTAATTAACTCGTCCTACCCCCTCACGTGATCCTCCAGAACTTGAGGATCCAGCCTCCGCCTCTGTCTATCAGGACTTTGAGATCGACGAGGGCTAGTGCCCCGTCTCTCCCTTGTGTCCCTCCGGGAGGTCCGTCGCTGCGGTTCTAAATCTGCCATGGGAGGGATAGAAGGCAAACCTTCGCGCCTCTCACCCCCCTCCGAGGTTTGCCCATCAATAGTCGATTGCGACAAGTCTTCATTATACGCCATTGCTTTCAACAAGAGAGGAAGGCTTGATCAAGAGCTTTTGTTCTTTGTGGACTTCCCACAGACGGCGCCAATTGTACGAGCGATGAATAATCTTCTCGTATAATCCTGTTAATCAAGCTTGAACTCCTCCAAACGTCGTCGCTTCACTCCCTGAAAACACAAACGTGAGCTAGCCGACGGGTGTGTGCTGGTTACCTCTTCGATGCCTAAGTCAGCAAAATAAACAAATAGCTTAGTGTATTCAAGAGTCAAAATTGTGATACCTGTACATAGGTTCTGTTATGAGCTTTTATAGGTTCCGCGTGGCACAATCCTAGTAGGACTCTTACTCCTCAATGTAGAGTCCTTCTAGGAATCACATTTATAAGGGACAATCCCTATCCCTTGACACCCTTATCACTGTTTTAACCAAGTGAAATGGTTTTAGCTCAGTAGTATGACAAAACGACCAAGCTAATATTGCTATGCTTAAGTGATAGATTTGACCGAGCTTCACTTAGCTTGGTTCCTCCCTTTAGCTACATGCACCTCGGTTCCTCCCTTTTGCTTCCTGTACCTCGGTTCAACATACTTCAGCTGGGCTGAGTTATTTTAAGACCGAGCTAACTAGGCCCAATGGCAAAGTCTACTCCACTTAGCCCACAGCTCGGCTCACCTTCACCCGGTCCTAGCTCGGCCCAGATTTACGCTATTTACCCTCTCAAGAGGTAAAAGAATTTACAAAAAAAAAATGAGATTCATAAAAGATGGGTTAGTTAGAAAATGGAGAGCCGAACTGGGTCTATGTAATTTAATTGCTATAAGTCAACTCTTGTATTGTGGGTGTTTTGATGAATGATTCTAGAATCCGATTGAATCTAAGATGGGAATAGTTGGTTTACATTATGGAAGAAAGACATGTATATGTGATATTAGATATTGACTTGACTTGTTAGATATATGAACTAAAATTATATCTAATTTGCTCCACTATTGTGAATTTTGATGGGGATTCGAATACAAATCCTTCCATCTCGTTTGTGACTGTGAGTTGAATGAATAAACAGATGAAATCAAGAAAAAGATCTAAGAATTTAAAGAATGGTTCGGTACAAAGAAATGGAAGAACGAAAGTTGTATGGATTCACAAAGACTATGGATAGAAGATATCGAAGTAGTTTTGATGATTCAATAATATTTTGACTCCAATTTGAAGTTCTTAGTTACTTCGACTGGATGAATTTTAGCGATGGAATAATTACGTCATAATTCATTGGTTGATTGTATCATTAACCATTTTTATTTTATTTTTTGGTGCGAGGAATTTGTCATGAATCCACTGATTTATGTGCTTCCATTATATTGTTGCTAGATTGGCCATAGGACTTGCTTCTATTGGACCTGGAGTTGGTCAAGGTACTGCTGCGGGCCAAGCTGTAGAAGGTATCGCGAGGCAGATTGAGGCGGAGGGAAAAATACGGGGTTCTTTATTGCTTAGCTTTTATGGAAGCTTTAACAATTATGGACTGGTTGTTGCATTAGCACTTTTATTTGAGAATCCTTTTGTTTGATCCTAGAAATATGAAAAATATGTATTTTTCATATTTTATTGCCTTGGACTTGTCGTTTGTTTTTTCAAATTATAGCAAGATTTCACTCCTATAATTACTTATTCGTTTTCATTGAGAAAATATCCCATGGGAAGGATTGATTTGAGGATGAGGAATTAGCATACCGATTCGCTTTTGTCCTTCCCCTATTCATCCAAGGGAAAGAGGAAGTGTGAGGAAGTGTTGTAACAAACAAGGTAGTTCACAATTTCAAACTAAAATATCTTTTTGACGCTATTTTATTTAGAAATTGGAAAATTTATATAAAAAAATAAAAAATAAAAAAGGCGTGAAGTGATAAAAAAAAAAAAGAGCTTTGTTCGATTTTTTAGTCTATCTATAAGAGGAGATCATATGAAAATGTAACCGATTCTTTCGTTTCTTTGGGCTACTAGCCATCCGCAGGGAGTTTCGGGTTTAATACCGATATTTTAGCAACAAATCCAATAAATCTAAGTGTAGTACTTGGTGTATTGATCTTTTTTGGAAAGGAGGTGTGTGCGAGTTGTTTATTTCAAGAATAGGCTGGATCCAACTAGCTGTACTTTTTTCCCTTATAACTAGGAGAGAAAGGGTTCATGATCTCGCGAATTACTTTTGAATAAATTCAAAAATCATATGTAAGAACT
>NW_021025712.1:1032781-1040281 GCF_004153795.1 Camellia sinensis | reverse complement strand
TTGTGTACTATATTTTTTAAAAATATATTTTTAAAATATTAAAAAAAATTATTTTTTATTTTAAATATTTTAGGGAAATTTTAGGGAAATTTTTTTTAAGGTCCCTAATAATAATAATTTAGAGGATAAAGGACACCAAAAAAAATAATGATGCATCAGGTCCCTGAACAACATGGCGCGCTTTTTAAATTATTTTGTGGACCAAAATACCCTTCCCAAAATCAACACAGAAACGAAACTCATTCCGACGTCTGAGTTCCATTCCAAGCATCCAGCATCTTCACGAACAAGAGAACAGCAGAATTAGGGTTTCAATATCATCTTCACCATCGACATTAGAGCTTCGTTATCTTCTGTAAAAAATCATTTCCATTCCTTCCTCACAAATTTCTCTGACCCCGTTTTCACTGTTCATCGTCATCTCAATTCATCTTCATCACATCGCATCTTCATCTCAGGCCATATCAGCTCGCCATTCAATTTTCATCCTAACTTTGGTAAGTTTTTCTACAATACAACTAGATTTTCTCTGGAAACACAGTTAATTACATTTTATATTAATCTTCCATAAATTAGGGTTTCAATTTCGTAATAAAAAGCTACCTGAATTTGAAAAACGTTATTTCTGTGTGTTTTGAACTTATTCTTGAACATGTTTGTGTGATTTTATCTGTAAATTTCTCTGGCATTTGAATTTCTCTGGTTTTTGCTTGATGTATGTTTCTTCTTTCAATTTTCTCTAGCATGTTTATTTTGAAAAAAGCAATTTTCTTTGTTTTCATCTTATTCTTGAACATGTTTCTGTGATTTTGTCTATAAATTTTCCTGCTCTGTAAATATCTCTATAATATGTATTTTTAATTGGAATGTCTATCTTTCTCTGGAATGTCTATTACTCTCTTGTCTCTGTCTAAGTTTCTCTGGTATTTATAATTTTCTCTGACCACATCACATCACTTTCCTCCCTTGTATGTCTCTATCATGTTTAATTTTCTCTGGCATTTTAATATTATGGACTGGAATGAATGTTTCTTCTTTGAATTTTCTCTGACATGTGTATTTTGAACAAAAGTTATTTCTCTGTGTTTTGATCTTATTCTTGAACATGTTTCTGTGATTTTGTCTATGAATTTCTTTTCTTTGTAAATTTCTCTAGAATATGTATTTTTCTCTGGAATGTCTATTACTCTCTTGCCTCTGTCTAAGTTTCTCTAGCATTTATAACTTTCTCTGACCACATCACATCACTTTCCTCCCTTGTGTGTCTCTATCATGGTTAATTTTCTCTGGTTGTGTATGTAAATTTCTCTGGCATTTTAATATTATGAATTGAAATTTTCTCTAGAATGGAAATTTCCTCAAGAATGTGTAATTTTCTCCGGAATGTGTATTTTTCTCTGGTATGTTTATTTTGTTCAACTCTTGGTTTCAATGTGGTGTAATTTTCAGTGGCATGTTTACATTACTTTGTTTATTTTATCTTGCTAATTGTGGAATGGAAATTTTCTTTGGCTTGACATGTTTACTTTTCTCTGTCATTCATTTTCTCTGGTATGTTTACTTCTATATGTAATTTTAACAATTATTGAAAATTTCTCTCCCATGTTTATGATGCTTTGTTGATTTTCTCTGACATTTAATTTTTAATGTCCAATTTTCTCTGGCATGTCCAATTTTCTGTAATTTTCCCTTATCTGTAATTTTCTCTAAAATCTCCAATTTTCTCTTATCTGTAATTTTGTCCCTTATCTGTAATTTTCTCTGACATGTCCAATTTTCTCTGGCATGTTCAATTTTCTCTGTGATTTAATGTTGATATTTTTATGTTTTAATCATTGTCTAGAAATAGCAAAACGTAAAAGCAGCAAAACACCGAAAACACCATGCAAGAAATAGAAACTCTCTCAGTCTTCTTATGAGCTAAGATAAAAAACCAGCAGCAAAACACTAGAAACACCAAGCAAGAAAGAACAACTCTCTCAGTCTTCTTATGATCTAAGATAAAAAAAACCAGCAGCAAAACACCACAAACTTCTCGCCAAAACACACAAGTCCAAGGTGATGAAGCAACTAGCATCCAGATGAGTACCCCAACTTCAAAAGACTCAAGCTCAAGGGGGAAAAAACCTATTAAACTCCAAAGAAAGAGAGCTAACTACAACATTCAATACCGATCCAACCTCTCATATGTTGTCTCCTTTTTTCAAATAGTTAAATTCAATTCAAACCAACTTGTAGAGCTTCAAAAGACCCCATTATGGTATTTGATCCCAGCTCTAACCGCTGGAAGGATGGATCCAAGGAAATCTAGGAAATCTGATTATGATGTAGTTGCAATAATCCAATGTTACAATGAAAATACAAAAGCATTCACAGTTGGTAAAAAGAACTTGACCTTTACAACAAATGACATGACCTTGATTTTTGGTTTGCAAGGAGGTAAAGGAGTCATGTCATTAAGATACTCTAAAAAGCCAAAATCTGCATTCCTAAGGAGAAGATTCCAAAAGGACACAAGGCTCACTGGTCCTGTTCTTAAAAATGCCTTGGTCAAAGCAATGAAAGGCAAGCAACCAACTGACTTCAAAGATGTAGCAATCATTGTTACATTGTACTTGTGTCTCACCCTATTTTTTGCAACAAGTGGGAATTCAATAGGGTAGGTTTTTATAAAGTATGTGGAACCTCTTGAATCAATGAAACAGTATGATTGGCTAGAAGCAATCACATCAACATTGATTGATTCTATCATAGCATTTCACAAAACTCTAGAAAAAGTTTCGAGGTGTGTCATTGCATTGCTGGTAAGTATAATATCCATTCAAATTTGCAGTTATCATACTTACAAATTTGTGCGTTTAGAAAATTTTATTTACTTTAATTTTTATCACTGTATTGGCTATGTGAACATGCAAATATCATTGACTCGGAAGACAGTAACACAACTAACTTCCCAAGATGTGCCAAGTGGAACCTGCTAACCTTGACGAAACAGCTGCAGAAGACACCAGTCCACTCTCTTGCACCTCGACAGGTTAGATTTCTATCACCATTGAAATCTCAATGAAATTCCAAAATTTCTCTGACCACTGCTTTGTTTCCCTCCTTGTGCATTGAATGATTAAGATTAATTTTCTCTGAACTATCAATTTATGTTTTCTTCTTTGCTTACCACTGGTTTATTTTTGCCATTGTAATCAATTTTCTCTACAATCCAAATTTCTCTGACCACAATGGTAACACATTAACTTATATGCCCTGATTGATTTTCTCTAATATCTGAATTATGTTGGTTGTTTCATAATTTTCTCTGGCCCATAAAATTGTTTCTCCTTGTGTGTTATTTTCTCTGGCCCATAACTTATGTGCCTTGCATCTTTGATAAACATTGTTTATTTCTACCCTTCTAATAAATTTTCTCTGGAATCCAAATTTCTCTTACACAATTATAGTCAAACATTAACTTATATGCCTTGATTGATTTTCTCTGATATCTAAATTATGTTGCTTGTTTCATAATTTTCTCTGCCTCATAAAATTAACTCATTGTCTGTAATTTTATCTGGCCCATACAATTTTCTCTGAAGTTTGTTTACCATTAGTATCATTTAGATGAATTTTATTTTCCTTATTTGAATTTTTTCTCTCAGTGAATTTTGTAACATTTCTCTAATAAAAGAGCCTCCTGTTACAGATAGATAACAAGGAGCTAGTCAAAAACCCATCAAATGAGTTCTGTCTTGGTAAAAAGATGAAGAAAGAATCAAAAAAGGCAATTGTCAAATTCAAGGAGACATTACAAGATTCATCTGAAGAAGGAGGGAATGAAGAAGCAGAAGGCAACATAGAAGAACACGAAGCCAGCAATGGACAAGAAGATCAAGCAAGCAGTGGAGAAGCAGAAGCCAGAGAAGAAAGTGAAGAAATAGAAGCAGAAGACAAAGAACAAAATGAACAGAAAGAAGAAGACAGTGAAGAAGAAGAAGAAGATGAAGAAGAAGAAGAAGAAGAAGAAGATGAACAGCAAGAAGAAAACAATGAGGAAAGTGATGAAGAATAACGTAATGAACCGATGGACCAACAACGTGATAACATTTGTGGCTCAACAATGCATCAGCCTCAAGAATCTGAGGAATCAAAGGATGCCTAAATTGCTGATCTACGTCAAAGACTAAAGGCACTTTCTCAATCTAAAAAAGAAGAAGAGAGAAATTGGATTGAATATTTGCTGAAAAGGATATTGCAATAAGAACCTTGACATCACTTAACTCAGAACTTCAAAAAAGAGACAGCACAATCCAAATGAAACTAAGGATGTTGGAGGTTCAAAAAGAAGACGATACAAAAACAATTCAACAGTTGAGGTATTCAATTTTGCAGCTTGAAACTGAAAATGCTAAATTGCCTGAACAAGTTCAAGAATTATCCATCCAACTAGCAACACAACCATACCGAACACCAACACAACTTCAACCACAAGGTCAGTGAAAATCTTGAGCCACAAAAAGTTATGTCCTTGTGTCAACATAACTCAGAGAAATTTCTATTTATTATACTTTTCTATGTCATTGGTAATTTTCTTTGGAAGTTATATTTCTCTGAACACATTAGTTTCTGCCGCTTATTTCTATTGATTTCTACTGTTCATTTGATTTTCTCTGTGTATTTTCTTATTCGATTTTTGGGGCTTGTTTGATTTTCACTGTGTATAATTGGAATGCAAGTGGAACAACAACCAACAACCCAACAAGAACAAATGGCACACAAAGAACAACCGAAACAAAAGACAAAATTCTATGGTACAGAGAAATTTAACTCGTATCGTCCCAAGGGGATGCCTATATGATCATGTAATCTGTAGTGCTTTGTGAGAGAAATTTCACTTTTACTGATATTTTCACTGTCTACAGTCAAAAAAGATCCGACATCAATGATAAAAAATTTAAAGGCAAAAGAAAGGAAGGAAAAGCAGCACGATCCAGAATTTCAATATCCTAAAGTTGCGAAAGTGACTAGAGGTTCAAAACAAGCTGCAAAGCAAACTGAGCAAACCACGAAGGACAAAGAAGTACTTGATGCTGATGCGTACGTCTTGCCTCAACCTACAAGCATCAGAAAATCTTGGGTCTTTCCACAAACTCTACCGATTTCAAGATTGATAAAAGATCATGTAAAACAC
This sequence comes from Camellia sinensis, assembly GCF_004153795.1. Classification (NCBI taxonomy): domain Eukaryota; kingdom Viridiplantae; phylum Streptophyta; class Magnoliopsida; order Ericales; family Theaceae; genus Camellia; species Camellia sinensis. The sequence continues at coordinate 1,035,102 of NW_021025712.1, read as the reverse complement.
ATCTTGCAGCACATATCAAATGTGTCTGGACTTGAGTAAGTACAACAAACAAAATATAAGATAACAAACAACAAATTACAAACTTATATTGCATTAACAACAATTAAATCACTTCTTTGTCATCTTGTAGGGCTTTAATTTGGACAAGTGAGTTGAATCTGATTACCTTCGAAGACATTGGAAACCTAATAAAGCAAAAAGAAATTTTCAACAATGTAAGTCTTTCATCAAAATTTCTCTGCAATGTTCCATCAGCCTTTATAAACCAATATTACAATTATAAATCATATTTTTCAGGTCATTGATGGCTATAGAGAGATCCTTTTTGTTGACCAAATGAGAGAAAGACAACAACCAACTTCATTTTTTTTCACATCCATGAGCTTAGTATGTTACTATTATTTCATTTGATTTTCTCTGGAATTTACTTACTACTTTTTCTTCTTAAGATACTTCTTGAAGCCAGTTGTGTCACTAGTCTAATTTTCTCTGGCTAGTTGTGTGCATCTAAAATTTCTGTGTATATTTCTTAAATTCCTGTCATTTCAACTTTCTTATAACATAACCATTTTTTGATTTTCCCTGACCACAGAATTTCATCAAGATGACGAAAAATCAAACTTTCTGAGTCTTATTATTTGACAAGCATATTGAAACAGCATGGAGGAACTACAGGTTCCTCCATTTTCCAATAAATACTGGGGGTAATCAGAAGTCAATAGATGGAAATCACTGGACCTTGCTTGTCCTGGACAAATAAGACAATTTGTGGAGGTTCTACAACTCCCTAAGGCCAAAGAGGGATGATGCAGAAGACAAATATGTCAAAGATGCAAAACAATTGGTAACGAGTGCAAATTTCTCTGATCCATCATAATGTTTATGTGATGATAATTTACACAGAATCCCATTGATTTGTCTGTAAATTTCTCTGCTATTTAAAAATTATTTTTTTGCAGCAAGATTATGTGGAAAATTTTTTGAAAGCTTGCCTTGAAAGAGAGGCTCAATCACAACCATCTTTCAAATTAATAAATTCACAAAACACAAGTTACGACTTTAAGTATGTCAACAATGCTTCACAACAAGATAGTGATTCATAAGTTTCATACAACATCTATAAATAAGATAATCTGATTTGCATGTTTCTTAAAACTAACCATACCCATAATTTGTATGCAGTCTGGATTGTGGCCTCTTTGTCTACTATATAATGAAACAATATAGCAAGCATGAACCTATCAGCTCCAAATTGTCCACACAAGACATAAGGTTGATGAGGGCAGAAATCATAGAGAGATTTGTGACCGAAGTTAGTCGGTCATGGACTGAACGAATTGAAATACCTCCAGACGAAGAACCAAAAATGTAATAGTGAAACTAGTGAAAGGAAGACAATGTACATATCCACACAGAGAAAATTGTCTCACATAAATGTATATATCCACACAGTATTAACTATTCAATTTTGTGTTCATACATTGAAGGAATGATGATGCTTGACATATATGTATATATCCTTTTTTGACTAATGTAAATTTCATTTTTTTTATTTTTATTTTGACTAATGTAAATTTCATACCCATCAATGGTTAAATATATATATTTTTTTATTGTGATTGTCAACACAATCCACACAGAGAAAACTGTCTGTATAAATTTCTCTAGTATGATATTACCAGAAATTCACAGAGAAATTTAACTCGTATCATCCGAAGGGGATGCCTCTATGATCATGTAATATGTAATGCTTTGTGTTGATACAAAACAATCATCAAACTCAACAAAACACAAAGTGCACAGTAATTTTTTCTGCTACTAGAAAATTTCACTGGATGAATTTGAAGTTTCAAAACACAATGCCCAGACAATTTTCTCTGCTAGTGGAAAATTTCTCTGGATGAAATTGACGGATTCGAATGGTCACAGAAAATAGAATTTCTGAGTTGTGAATTTCTCTAGGTTGAGTGATTTGGAGAGGAGGAATTTCTCTGGGTTGGTAAGGAAAATTTCTCTGGCTTTGAGAAAAATTTCTGAGTTGTAGTGATTCTAGATAAATTCTTCCCTGGTCCAGAGAAATTCTCAACTCAGAGAAATTCCAAAAGAGCTTGATTTTGTTTCTTGGTTGTACAATAATTTTTTGAATGCTCTGTCTGCTGTGCACATTTCTTGAAATGACTGATATGAAGCTACCAGAAATTTACAGATAAATTTAACTCATATCTCACCAAAGAAGGTGCCTATATGATCATTCAATCTCTAATGCACTGTGTTAGTACAAAACAATTATCAAATTGAAAAAACACAATCCACACAGTACT